>JASVER010000021.1:8634009-8907971 GCA_030449065.1 Oceanodroma leucorhoa
CAGCATCTGTGAGGGAGCGGGTAACGGTCCCCGGCCGGGGTCTCTCAGAGCCCGGGGACGGGCAGCGTCTGTGAGGGAGCGGGTAACGGTCCCCGGCCGGGGTCCCTCAGAGCCCGGGGACGGGCGGGATCTGTGAGGGAGCGGGTAACGGTCACCGGGACGGATCCCTCAGCACCCGGAGGCGGGCGGGACCTGTGAGGGACGGGGCACGGCCCCCGCTCCCTCACAGACCGAGTGGGTTCCCCGCGGTCGCGGGGCGCCCCCCTCCCTCCCTCCCTGCCCCCGCACCACCCCTTCCCCGGCCTCGGCACTTACGGGCAAGAGCAGGAGCGCGGCGGCCGCCGCCGCCGGGAGGCTGCGCTGCGGCGCCCGCCCCGCCATGGGGCCGGCGGGGCTGGGGGGGGTCTCCCCGGGGCTGGCGCTGCCCGCTCAGCCGGAGCCTCCGCGCTGCCCCGGCGCTGGCATCTCCCCCCCACCCCCGCCGCTGCTGCCCTTGACCCCTGCCCGCCGCCGAGGAGCCAGCCCCAGCGCCGCCGGCGCGTCCCAGGGCAAACCCCCGGGAGGGAGGGAGCCGGGCGGGGGAGCCAAGCCCGCCCTCCGCCCAGGACGCCACGGGGATGGAGGCGGCGGGGGGCGTCCCGGGGGAGCGCGACCCTCAAAGCCTCCAGAAGCAAGGGGGACCTTCCTCTGCCCTTACACTGAATGCAAGAGGGACCCCCCCACACACACCTCCGCCAGGCAATGGATGCAATAGGGACTTCACTGCCCACAATCCTCCAGAAGCAATGGGGTCACCCCCTCCCCAAGCACTAAGTGCGATGGAGATCCCTTTCCTCAAGTGCTGGGTGCAGTGGGGATGCCTTCCACGCAAGCCTCCAGCAATAACGGGGATCCCCCTGCCCAGGCTCTAGGTGCAATGGGTACCCCTTTCCAAAATTAGGTGCAATGCAGACACCCCCCACAATCCTCCAGGAGCAGTAAGAATCCCTTCACCACCACCCCCTCCAGCCAGGCATTAGGTGCAATGTTAACTCCATTGCCCATAAACTTCCAGGAGCAGCGGGTTTCCCCCACTGCCCAGGCACAAAGTGCACTGTGGATCCCCTACAAGTCTCGGGAAGGAAGGGGGAATCCTCCCTGACACTATGTGCAATGTGAACCACCTGCCAATCCTCTAGGAGTAAGGGGACACACACACACCCAGTCCTAGATGCAATGTAACTAGGTGCAGTGAGGACCTCCACCTCCCAAGATAATGAGGAGCAAGTCTCTAGGCTTCCTTGGTACTAGGGGCAAAAGGGTTCCAGCCTGTTGATCACCAAATTCATAAACACAAGCCTGTGGGACATCCCCTTTGCTGTTCTCCAGCTGCAATGGGAAGTCCTTTGTCCCCCATCACCAAGCCTTGTAAGACTCCCCAACAGCATGTCTCAGCTGAGAATGTACACCCTCCTAGCCAGGCAACACAAAAGCAGCCTGTGTGGCTATTTCTTGTGTTCTTGGTCTCTGAAACAAGAAACATTTGTCCTCCTCTTCTATCTGTGGATACTTGCTAGACTGGACCCCTATGCAAGCAAAGGCTAAACAAGGTCACCCCATATCTTCATGCCATAYGCACACTGACACACTTGCCCAAGGGGCTTCTGGCCCTCTGCTCTGTTGCCCTAGGGTGGCTGTTGGTGCTAAGGGAATTGGAATCTTACAGATATGGATGCCTGACCCTACTGGGGCCCATAAGCTCCTGGGCCTAACAGAGACTAATTACGCCCTGCCTTCTCCATCCAGCTAGGTCTCTCCGTACAATGGATGCGTTTGTGGTATTGTTAGACTGTGGGCATCAGGCCAAGCCCTGGTCTTCCCAGTGCCAGCAATGAGCCTAATAAGATTTTTTTCTCCTCTGCTCCATCCCATCTGCTCAGAGGACAGCCAGCTGTGTTGTGRATCGCAGTTGGTACCTGCCCACAGCTGCAGCTGGGACTGTCCCCAAAAGCCCAGCCATGTTCTGAGGCACACAAGCCTCCGTCACAATTCTGGAGCAGAAGCAGACGTGACCTGCTCTTTCCCAGCCCAGCTGCTGGATTTCCACAGGGAGCAGTGTCATACACTGGCTGTCACCTCTGATGGGCAAAGCCTGCCTTAGTCACCTCTTGCCAATAGTCTCCTTTCAGGGAGGTGGTCTCTTTTTCTCCCTGAGACACTGCCTTTCCACCATCCTCCTTGTTTTTTTTTAAAATCAAAATCTATTATCATAAAGGTCATGATGGCATGGAGGAAAGATTCCCAACAAATTCTCAGGATCTGCAAAAGCTTAGCAAGCCTTACTTAGAAGCGGAAGTACCCGGACATCTTTCTTTGGAGCCTTGCTGAATTATTTTGCCTTTTGTCATTTGCTCAGAAAGGCATAAAACAACAGCTTCTCACCCTCTCTAAAACACTTACAAGGAGGTTTACATCCCTAATCCCATGCAGGAATCCCACTTAATATAGCGTGAATATCACAGCAAGGAGATGGGCACTTACATACAGTAGTGGACCTGGAATCCTCCTAGCACACCAGTAAAAGTTTTCACAATGCAGCATTATTTTCTCTTTTCCTCTGGCTATTCAACGGTTTGAATGCATTTAAATATTTAAGCTTGCCTAGTTTTTCCTCCCCTGCCAGTTGCACACCAACATTTGTTTCCTTTCATTATTAAAAGAAAACAAAACTATAACCCAGAGTTGCATGCTTCCAATTAATATGAATGCTTTCATGAAAATGCAAAAGGAGGAATAAATCCAGCACAATTTTTTATTCCATTTAAACATCCACCTCCAGGACTCAAAACTCACACGCAACAGGATTACATGAATTCATGAGAATTGGTAAAGGAAGCCTGAAGCTGCATGTGCACAGACATAGGGCATCTGCCCTGAAACCAGAACGGTTTTCCAGCATGCTGCTCCATGGCTTTCTGTTATGATTTAGCTGTGTTTATTGCGCTGCCCAGAACCAGAGCCTTATAATGTTAAAAGCTGTATTGAAACAGAACAAAACAACCCCAAATTGTGACTATCTAAGGATTAAACAAATCATTCCTTCAGTCTCGTTTCCAGGGCTTTTCCCCTTGTAGCTAATTGCAAAGTCCAACCAAAGCTTTTCGTTGGCTGGGTTGCTTATAAGGTCACTCCCCTTCAGATCCCCTTGTGTTCTTTAAGGGCTGAGCTCATGTTGCAGCTTTTCCTTCAGTCATGGTGCGCCTGGGCACTCTTCTCCCAGTCATCTCCTTTTATAAAACTTGTAGGGTCATTCATCATACTGTCTGCCTTTATGGATGAAATTGGTCAAAGGGTTAAAATGGAGACAGAGAGACATATACAGACGCAGATAGAGATACACACACACTTGTGTATGTGGATATGGCATATGAAACATAAGCCTTGTTCTTTTAGGAAACAGACTAAGACCCATGAGATCTATACGCAGAGATTCAGGAATGCAGGAGAAGAACATGACAATTCTGATCAGCTGGATGGAGTGAGTCTCCATATGGGATCATGGCACAGATCCAGTTGTTCAGTTTTTGCCCAAATGACTTTCAGATATTGCTTGCAACCATGCCCATACAAGGATGACTCCCCCTTGCTTGTTTGGGAGTGGGTTTGATTTTTTTTTTTAAAGCTCCTGAAAGGACTTAGACATATCTTCAACCCTAATCCTGCAAGTATTCCCACTGCTCTCAGTGGTGAAACTGTACAAAAGCATCCTCGCTGGAGGAAGGACATGGCCAGCTCCTGGTGTAACATCTAACACAGTAAGGTCCTTGCCGTGTCTGGAACCCTGAGGAGTTTCTACAACACAACTAAGTAACCTGATAAAGACTTTTAATAATAACCACAAACATGACACAAGACATAAGTACCCAAAGGGTGGAATCAGACTGAATCAGGTGCCAACTTTGTCTCTCAGATATTGGATGACCTCTCAGAGGGATGAGATGTCTTTCAGTTAGAGTAAAGGGAACCAGCAGAGAATATCAAATAAGTCCCTCCAGGTGAGATCCAGAGCCCTCTCCTATGGATGTGTTACCAACAGAGCGATGGCAGGGATGGTGTGATTGGACTGCTCATCTGCAAAGTGGGACACCATGGGTCTTAAATAATAGGTAATTTTACTGGGGCTTAGCTCCAGCTGCTGCATCTGTCCTATGAGTATCTTGAATGAGCACACTCTCATCTCCTCTTGAAGTGGAGCCTGGACTGGAAAAGCTCTGGGATCAGGAAGAGATGAGTATGTGGCGATCACAGACACATGGTTAGATGCAGAGTGGTGCTTGTACTTTTTGCTAGAATTTCAGTGGATCAAAACACTGAGAGAGCCTGGGTTCAGTTTCTGACCCTAGTCTCAACCTCTGCCTAGGCTCTCTCTATACTCAGTGCAAAATGCAGGTTTTACTCCTATTGCCAGCAATCAAATGATGCAGGCTTTTGGGGAAGGTGGACAGACTGGGTCCCCATTTGGGACCTCGGATAGGTTTTAGGTCTCTTGCGCAGGATCTGAGTGGATCCAATTTTAAGTACATATCGGATGTTTTATTCATTCTCTAGGCTAATAAAATTAAAGTCCTTCCAGAGATGATGTGACAGCTCAGAACAGCTACAAATATCTGAAAGTGTTGCACTGCCCTGTCCCCTTTTGACTGCATCGGTTTCAGCTCTGTTTCAAAGAGGCAGGTGAATTGATCTAGGTATGCCAGATTGGGAAAAGGTCAGGCCGGGAAAGGGAATGGGAGGAGTCCCCCCCTGCTTCTTGCAAAGTCAGTGAATGCCATAGGGAAAAGAGCACATGATGACATTTGAAACGAGAATAATGTCTGCAAGGGAGGAAAGTTAGCTGGAGGGCTCTTATTAATAATGAATGTAATGGTTTCCTGAAATAATGGTGGGTCAGAGTTGGTAGCGAGCACAGCTCAGGATAACAGAAATCTCTCTGACAAATTGAAGGCACATAGTTTCTTCCTCTTCAGCAAGCTAGTACTTGCAATTACACTTGAATGAGGAATGTAAGTAGGATGGTGGAGAAAATGGTGATATTTAAAGAAAGTTCCATTGTTTGAAATGGTTCCTAATAGTGAGTCTCTGGGGTGTAGTATAAACCTTGGGACTGGGGGGAGAGGAGGAAAATGAGGTGGAAGCATCACCCCTTAGGCATAAAATAGATTTTCTGGCTTTCTTTACCGTGGAACTCATGTGGACACAGTATTCTCATGGAATAACACAGGGCTTTTCCTTGCGACAGTATCCCCAGCTTAGTGTTTCGCACATCCTATTGCCAAGGCAATGCAATCAGCTCATCGCTTCCCCAGAGCCCCACAAACCTAGGCTAGCACCAAGCCCATGTGGGCCGGGCGAATTGTTCTGGTGGCTGCAGGCATTGCCAGATGTTCCTCTTTCCCTTGCTGGCCGGGGGACAGCAAAGCTGCCACATCAGGGGCTGCCGATCTGGGTGCCTTGCAGTCTGACTTTCAGGTGCCTTGCTCCAGCTGACAAGCAGGCTGTGAAGGCCAGCTGGCAGCCTGGACACCATTGCTCTGAGGGGATCCCGACGTTCCCTGGCAAAGCAGTTTCAGAGACAAATGTCCTGGCCAAAGGAGCAGGCATGGAGGCTCCTTTCAGCCCAGAACCCTCCTGGAGGGAAAACAAAGGCAATACATCCCAGCAAGGTTTTAAGATCAGGTATCCCACCCTGGGGAAAGGGGAGGGAGAAGATCCTATCACAGACCACAATTGTCATTAAATCATCACTGTTACTAGCGCTGTTCTGTCCTTGTCCTGTGGAAGGGACTGTAGACATCAGTGCCTGACAGACATCACTTGCAAAGATCTGGGTGTATTGGCAGCAGGACAACACTTTTTCCTTCACCTTTCTCTAGGTGAAAAAGTACCCAGGTCAATGCACTCCCAGCCGGTCCATATCATATATGATGGGAGGGTGGTTGGACTTGTCAGGAAGAAGCTAAAAAAGATAGTCAGACCAGTATCTACTGTAGAGAGATGATTACAAGGACAGGACAAACGTGGAGTGATACTTCCATCATCCAGAGATCTGTGACACGTCCTTATTGCTACAGCTATCTTTGTATTTCATGTCTCAAAGTGTCTTCCTCCCATGGTTTCCTTCATTATGCAAGAAGTTATTCCTGTGCCTCACTAGAAGGATAAGTTACTCTTTTTTGCATGTATCACATGAAGGAGAAGGAGGAACTACTCATTACACAAATGACGACACAGATCCCAATTCAGGAAATCATTAGTTGTGCTTGGTTTGGCACATCCATATTAGATAAGTACTGAAATCTCTATAAACCTGTGCCATGGTTGCAATTAATCCAGTGGGACTTTAAAATATGGTTAAATGTATTATCAGGAAATGTTTCCCTTTACAAATGGGGGAGGAGGAAAATGTGTCATGAGAGCAACTGCCTAATTTGGCTTCAGAAGTTCAAGCCACACTGATACCCTCTAAGTAGATCTGATAGTTTGGTGGATCCTTGGTATGACTTGATTATTTCCAAATAACTTTCAGGTTACTTCTGTGGAAGTAAATCCTGGATTTTCACACAGCAGAAAGGAAAGTATGATCTAGCCTCTCTCTTTCACTCTTTTATCAGAAATACATTCTGCATTTTGCATTTCGATTGCAGTGTTAACCTGTATTTTACCACAGAAAGGGATCTGACACTGGACAATCAAATGAAGACTGAGACCCACACTTTCCGCATCCAACTTTAATCCATTGATTACACTTAAATCTGACTCATCTTTTTCCTGTTGTAGTGCTTGCTGCAGATTGCAGTTTTCAGTGCTGTTTCCTAAATTTTATGTTTGTTTTTCCACTTCACAGGCAATGTCTTCAAACAATGCTCATTCTCCAAGCGGTGATTTATTATAACAGGAGTCTTAAAGAAAAATAAATAATAAACCTTGAGGGCCAAACCCCCAGTCCTTTTCACTTAAAATAATTTTATAGGTTACTGTTAAGGCCTCAAGAGGAAGAACTCTTATTACAATACTTTTGGGAACATTCAGCGTACAATTGAGAGACTTACAGGTTTACAAAGAGATTCATATATCTTATTCCTCTCCTCTCCCGTTTCTCCTTTCTCTTTGGATCTTTCTGATTCAATTAATCTGTCTGGATATTTGTTTTCTGCAAGATATATGTTTGGCTCAAATAACCTGTTCATCTCTAGCTTTCAATGTCACCTTTCATGCTATAGTAGCTTCCATTCTGAACTGAGTCTCAGACACCCAGTTAAGTCCTGCAGTTTAAATGGGTTACTATGGGCAGGACTTCTCTCGTGGACTGAGAAAAATAAATGTAGGTGTCTCCATATTTTAATGCTGAGCTCATATCATAGTCAGTGGAGATCTAGCGAACTCAATGAAACCTAAGAAGTACTCTTCTGTCTAATAGGGATATCTCTCTGGGATTCACTGTCTATGTTCCACTGGCTGTATGGAGCAGATCTCCTTTAACTAGAGTGAGGCACCTAGCTCACATGGAGACATCTAAATACAGCGTGTCTTAATATTTGTACTGAATCCCGCACTGCATGTCAGCTGAACCAGGTTTTCACAGTTTGCATATTCCCAGCCCATCACAAGTCTCAGGGAAACAGACAAGTTAAGGTGCTTAGCCTCTGTTTGCTGTGGATGGAGTGTACGCAGATGGCAGGTGACCGCAGCCAGAACACRGTAATTCAATTAGGTCTTCACTGATTTCCCTACATTTCAGTCTGTCATTTCTGATAAGCTTCAGCGTTGCCTTTGAAAGCTTCTTTGCTGAAGTGCAGTTTCACCAGATGTAGTTTTGAGAGGATCCTTCCCTTGAGGAGGGTGGTCTGAATTCTTTCAGGTCTCAATTATTTTTTTAATAGCTGAGTTATCAGCAATTTCTGGCCCCAGAACTGCCAAGTCACTTCAGGATTTCCTTGTGGGGGGTTATCACAGCGCCACATTCAGCATGTCAAGAATTTCCTTAGAAAATGCAATGGTTTTATTTTTTGCCATCACCTGGCAACACTGATCATTTAACTTTTTTAGTGAAATATTTGAAAATCACTTCTTTTTTTCTTTTTCCCCAAGAACTGTTTGCAAGCTCTCTGGGAGCTCACAGCACAGCAAACAAACAAACAAGCAAAAAATGTTCATAATATTTCTTCACATAGCTGCCTGACACTGTCAGATTTAGTGGAGAAGCCTCTAAAATTTGACTCAGCAGTTGGAAGGTAAATGAATCAGAAGCAGTTTTACAAATATTTGTCACAGCAATAATACTCCAATTTTACACTCTGTAGCCATGTGGATTTCAGTGAAGTAATACTGGAGGTACATACAGGAGAACCAGGCTTAGAGAGTGGAAGAATGCATAAAATGGGGATTTTCTACATATATTTGCCTAGAATTCAGCTGTCAACATAATTTATCTCTTTTCACCTCCGTAGCCTAATAATGCTGTGTCATCCCTGAAGAAAAGCATCACTCTTTTCCCAAGAATAACTGCCTTCTATTTTGGATTGTGCTTGCTGCATTTTTTCCATTCTGGGTGCCTAAAATTAGCCACTTGAATCCATATTGGGCATGTAAGGATATGCATTTGTGTATAAGGACTARCCTTACTTCAGAGAGCTAAGTACCAATGCAAAATAAATTAGAATTAGGTATCTCTGTGAGTTAGGACTCTCAGACTGGATGCATAATTATAAAACTTACCCTGAAGTTACTGAATGTGACTGTAGAGTTTGCTTTTGCAACATCTGCATCAGCATATAAATTGCTTGCAAAAATCTTACTGCCAARAAACTGGTAGTCAAACAAATGACTTATCTTCTCTTAGGAAAGAAAAACAAGGAACCTGCACATAACGTTTTTTTTTTTTCATTTTAATTCTTGCCCTTTAGTCATCTCAATTTTTGTAGTTACTAGAGTCAGCAGCAGTACAATACTCCATTTGGTAAACAATAGGTCTAGAAATTATGCTGATAAATAGAAATAAATGCAAGCAGACAGATTGCATACTAAGCAGAGATTCCTGTTAATATTTCAATCTCTGCGTAAGACATTCATAACATATCGAGTATAGGACAATGAACTTTTAAAAAAGAACATAGGAAATGAGACATCGGTTCCTAGGAAATTTTCTGGCTTGACAAACTGCCATCATAGGTAGAACTGGGCTGAATAAAAGTTGTTATTTATAATGCACCTACAGATGATCTGGTTTCTCCACTCTAACTTTATAGTTAGTGGACATCTAATGAATACAGTCAGAGCAGTCCAGCTTCATTTCACAACACCCTAAACTCAATGTCTACAGTCAGTCTGTTGACTCACATCCCAGTTCCGTCTGTTTCTTCCCTTGCCTATGAAAGGAGCTGAGAGCAGTGAGTTCAGATGGGAACAGCTGCGTTGTAGATAACTGAAGTTAGATGAGATGAATCCCATCCAATCTTTCATGAGAGAAGAAATTACACTGCAAGTTTTATTAYTTGCCATATACTTAGCTGTTCTTCATTGCCACAGTATTATGACAGTCTGCAGTGACTGAAGATCTGGTCCAACAYGCTTAAATCCTTACTGAGAGGCATCGTCTTTAGGCATGAGAGTATTTGATTTCTGACGCCCATCTTGTTCACAGCAATTAATTAGTGCCACCTTTAGCAATACTTCCCTATGATGAACATCTGTCTCCCAGAATCTGAAKCAAAGCTGCATGTGTTGCCTTATTTTATATGAGAGCTCTTACAGGCAGGAGAGCTGYAGAACCTTCTAGTCATTCATGTTAATTTGCTCCTAAATATTTCAACAATCAGCTACAGCAGTTTCAAATTTGATGGCTTGGGGTATGAAATTTTACAGAGTAATGCTTCATGCACTCAGTCAGTATCTAATTAGAATACATGCTGGCGGGCTTACTGTGGCTCAGCCAAGATTGCTTGTGTTCCTTTCCTTTAGCCCTTCTGATAATAGTCATGACCCCTTTCCACAGGAGTTCTTTGCATCAGATGTCTTTAGCTCCAACAGTCTTCATTTTCACTAASGGTCATTTTGGGGGGTTCACAACTTATTTTACAAAGAAATAATGGCCTTACTTATGCTACCTTAGATTAGGATGGTTTAACCTTTTCCAGGCTAGATATCATATATTAGTATTGAAACCTCCCACCTGAAGGATCACATGAAGTTAGCTGCGGATCCTGCTAAGTCCTCCAAAGGATAAGGCTGTACACATCATCAATAAAACAGATTTGGCTTTTGGGGTCCACATACTTTGTTACTAGCTCTGCCCTGATGTTTCCATGGACACTACAGAAAAGGTGGCAAAGTGGGTGGACTCAGCCTGTAGATTACCAAGAGAAACATCTCATCAAAATGTAAACGCATTCCTGTAAAATTCAACATTTTATTCATCTTAGCAGAGATTAAATACCGAATCACTTACAGAAATTTCCTTCCAGCTCTTTAAGGCAAAGAAAAGATTTTTATACTGGTTGCTCATCACTCTGCATTTCTTAACCATATTTTCATCCATGTAGTCTCCTAATTCTCTAATGCAGCCATTACTGAGCTGCTGTCTCAGCTGAAAACTATCCTTTGCACAGCAGCATTTTTATTCTAGATAATCTGTAAGGAGAAACTGAGCCATCCGAGCCCTATCTTCCTCTAGCATGTCTGGGCCCTGCAGATCTCAAGCTGAAGAGCTGTGGAACATAAGCAAATGGTGATCACTCCCTCTACAACCACTTTTTACTGTCCCTGATCYTCTTACCTATCCTCCGTAAAGTTACCAATGGGCTCAGGTTCGGATCCTTGGGCTTTCAACATCACATCCCAGACCTCTATCGCAAGAGCTAAAGGAGCAGCCACGTTGGTAAATAATAAAAGAACCCAGTTGTCTCAGCAGATGCCTGAAACTAGGGTTACAAACACAATTAGAAAATGTGTTGTCTATAGGAAAAAGGGCATAGCATTCAATGATTATAGGCAAATGATACATCAGAGCACAACAACACACTGGTTGGTACTGGAAATCATTCAGCAGGACTTGTTGCTTGCTCAGAGACCATCCATTTCCCTTTGCACTGCCTCTACTTTCACCTTTTCCAGAACTGTCGTTGTCTACCACAGAGACCACACTCTAAGACAGACAGTAATCTTCTCAAAGTGGAGTACTGAGTTGTAACATGTTCCTATCAATGACTTTCACTATCCCTTTTTTGAAGAAAAACTTGAAGAACATAATGTACAACACTATCTGGCAATGGAAGGGGAACCCTGGCCTTATTTATTCTAAGTGGAGAATTAATATGTATTCAGGTTTTCATCTTCCCACCATAAAGTGTGAAGGTGAAGAACCAGCTCTACTGGCAAAACCTTCACGAAAGGAAAGTTTTCATTTAAAGTAATGTTGAAGTATCAGTGAAAGTAGCTAATTCTACTATGAAGATAKGAAAGAATGAGTTACGATAGCAGAAAAGGGATGCCTCATTTCATGCTTATGTATCAGAGAATTGGTAATAAAGAATTTCTTTTCGCTCAGAAATTGAGTTCCCTGGGTATTGTCTGTTTGTCAATAAGTGCTGCATTACACACAGAGATATGAAAAGGAAAGGAAAAGCATATTGTTAGGGCTAATGTAATTTACACTCTAATGTAAACCGAGCTAGTGAGATTGAGCTAAAGGCATCTGCAGTTGAAATGCTTAAAGGTGCATGATTTCTGTCTTGTCTTCTTTTTTAGGTGGAAAGCAAGCAAGACACTTTTTCCAGATAAGCTKATGAGAGCAATTGACTGAATCTTGCCCTTTCCAGAAAAAAACAAGTTCTACTCTGTGAAAGAAATTTATGTCTAAAATGGTTCAACTTCTCTTCAACTCAAAGAACAGATACAGAAGGTGTTTGACAGACTTAACAAAGGCTTTATTCATTCTCGTTTGAAATCTTTGAAACAGCTGGGTGAAACATGCAAGAATGGACAGAATAATATTCCCCAAGTATCTGCAGCTGTCAATAATACTGGCTGAACAGCAGACAGACCCCACAGACCTTTCTTTCAGACCACAAGAAAAAGTTCAGGATGCCGGTGAAACGTACAGATACAAAYGTGCCCTGAAAACAGTGGTTCCTGCATACCGGCCTGTGAATCAGTGATAGGTATGGTGATAAAATGCAGCTGGACCGCAAAATCACATCATCCTTATAAGAMTTAAATTAAAACTTAGATACGAGTGCAGGTGCTCCACAAGAATTTTAAGTTTTGCAGTGACCTACTGAATGCCAAAATATTTAATAAAAATTAAAAATCTAGAAATTTCCCTATACGGAGGCAGAAAGCAAGCAGTAGTAATGAATGAAACCAACATTGTCTCGTACCATACTAGCACATCTCTTCTGATCCAAATTGGAAAGAACTCCAATGTATTCTATATTATTTAAGGAAAAGAGATTCAAAGAGTTTCTATCAGTGCCACAGGGAACTAATCTATTTAAAAAATAAGCTTGGGGATTTTCCATACCTCACTGGACAAGTCCCTGAATCTGTCTTTGAAGTCAGCCCTGCTTTGAGCGGCAGTTAGACTAGACATCTYCAGAGGTTTCTTCCAACCCAAGTTTTTCTATGATTCTGTATTTCATCATTGCCATTTAATTTATGTATAGACACAGTGTTTTTCCTTTGGGAAAAATCTTTATAGAACTCCTGAGAGGGAAAAAGGTGAACCTTAGTTATCATCAGTAGATAGTGGTCATCGTCAGGTTAYGCTCTACCTACGTGATTTACACTAGGAGCCAGATGTTGCATAGATGTGCTTCACATCCTGCTACCTCAAATACCCGGACTTGCTCTCCACATACCTCCCTGCCAAGGGTGGTATCAACCAAATGGAATCAGGAGAAAGCTGAGTCGATAGTCTGATCTGGCTCACGAATAAAATTGTGGGGAAGAYAAACAGAGTTCACAGGGTCACAGAGTGAAACTCAGACAAAAATACTTTTACTGAAAGAAAGGAAAAGGCATTTACGGTGCAGGGAGTTTCCCACAACGAAGTGACTCTCCCCAGAGCACTGCCTGCCTTAGAGGGTTTATCCCCTTTTCTGGCATGGGACCATGCCTGCCGTCTAAGTAACTTCTGCAGCAGAGTTCTGAATCACRTTCATCTACTTTAAGCAGCAATCAGGATTAAAACAAAGACAGCAGGCTTTAATCTAGTGAGCCCAGTGGGGAAGTCCTTTACAGAATAAGACTCTAGGTTAAAGAAGTAAAGCTTAAAAACAAGAAAAGGCAACCTTAAATATGCCTGACACCTGCCTCTTGTTAATCKGCCACTGAGGTGGCGAGTGCAGCAGATGAGCCGTCTCAGCAGTACCTCTCCCCGTGGTGCTGTCTTCAAGGATTCATTTTTGACAGCATGTCTCCTCAGTGATATCCAAGGGGACTCAGAGCAATATTTGGGAATGCCCGTTTCTCCTTCCTCTGTTCAGTAAAGGAGACTCACCATACTAAGCCTATGATGGGTGACTGTCAGAATGCAAATGGTAGATTATCTCAAATTTGCCAAGCATTAGGATGTAATACTCTGCATTCTCACACTATGCCAATCTTTCTGTGTAGGAAGCCCATTGATTTTCAGCCTCCTCTAGCCTTTCTCTTTCCATACAGCAAGACTTACACTATGAGACTTTCCAAGACGTGTAGTTCCCACAATAATCAGAAACTAACCAAGTATCACATATCTTGATTCTTGGATTCAGAAAAAAACCCAAAATGTAAAATGGAGGAAAGACCACCTTGGTCTACTGGTTTGGGCAAGGGCATGACAGCCAGGAATTTAAATCTCATACGTTCCACTGCTGACATGTGTTTTAAGTCAGGTCGTCTCTTTTTTGCTTTCCCTACCTGTAAAGTTGGAAAGACCCAGAATGCTTCTGTGGTTACCATAAAATGCAGCATCAGTATGCAAAGTGTGGAGCATGTGRTGTTTATATCAACAAGAAACATTTTTGTGCTTGGATGGCAGACAGAAAGCTCCCATCCACTGCATGGTGGGTGCACTGATTACYGACTTTATTGGAAGTGAACTAAAAGTAACTCTTTATGTGTCTCAACTACGTAATACTTTAATGCTGAAAGCACAGGATGCTGGCTCCTAACTTCATCTGACCTGTGGACGGTACCACGAAACAAGAAGTGCCATGGGGGCAGCTTCTTGCTTTTCTCTTGCTTTCAGCCTCGGTTTTAAATTTGCCATTTCCTGTATTCTTATAGCCAATATGTTACAATAACCAGTATGAGTCAGGACCACTGGCATAAAACCACCAGGATTAATATAACCAAGTAATCCAATCTTAATGAGGTTTAAAAAGGAGCTTGACAGTATTTCTAAAGCACTTATTAGATGTATGGCTTGTCTGTGATTACTGAAGCATGCAAAGAATGTTATTAATAGGTCTGCAGTCAGGTGAATAGGTCTGCAGTCTTTGGATTAATTTCRTGTAGCAACAGGCAGTGGTGTTTTAAGTAAGTGGAAACTTCAATGACAAACATGTTGATAAACTTTCCAAGAGCTTAAGGTAACACAGCAATGGAAAATGGATAAGGATAAATGTGTTGAGTAAACATTTGTATCTCGGATTCTTCCTTCAAGCACATCTGCTCCACTCACCTCAATTTCACAAACCTCCACAATCAAACACACACTCTCTTTCCAGAACTGAAGTCTGAAATTGTGTACCTGGCTCCTCAACTGTGAGAAGGCMTAATTGATTATGAAAAAAAGTTGACAGCAAGGAACAGAAAGTGCAGATGCCACTGCTCCTGGACAGGTATGTGTGAGCACAGCAGTGACCCCCAGGTTAAAGGAGGAGTAGCCTCCTTGAAATTGCAATGTTGTCAGAGCACCATAGGCTATACAGCTGCATAATGATGGCTGTACCTAGTCAAAACAAAGGACTGTCGAGCTCCATTTCATGGGCTAGGACTGTATGACTACTAACAAAATGGGACAGGCAGGTAGTACTTTCCTGGAGTATTTACCCAGTCTCTGGCAATTTCTGTCCCACCGATTTCCTAGGTCAGGTGGTATGTCTTTGCATTTAAAAACTATTTTCAAAAATAGCTTTTCTATTAATTTGTCCATTCCACATACATTCCATATTCCATATTTATTTCTATATTTGCCCATTATTTTGCATCCATGTAAACTCTTCACAACATGCTGTGTCAGGGAGTTTCACAGTTCATGAAGTTTGAAGAATCATTTTCTACCATTGGTTTTGAAACTGGCCCTTGGTAGTTTTGCTTTACAACTCTTAGTTCTTGAATTGAAAGAAACAGTAAACAATCATTCTCTGACCACCTTCTGCAGGCTCCAAATCTTTCAGACATCATGTTGTTTGCAATATAGTCCRTTGTAAATTCACAGAGTACTATTGTGAAAGGAAAATAGGATAACRTAGCAAATAACCACTTTTTTTTGTATTTGCCATGCACATTTGTAGTCCACTGGCTAATAATCTCTCCTATCCTTCTCTGATAGTTCAAGGCCTAAGATCAATAATTCTACTGGTCTCAGAATTGAGGACATAATGATTCTCAGGTTCATGCATTTAAGTAAAAAGTTCAATGTCTAAAGACAGGTTGTCAGTACAAGCAATAGCACAAACAAGCAGTTATYTTCTAGAGGACAAAAATGTGCACATAAGTTTGTTTTTTTTTTAAATAATGAAAAAATACAGACCTTTGTGAGAAGATCATCTGAAGCAGAAAAGAGATAATCTGCTATTGCTGGAGCAAGTCAGCTTTGCTGAAATTATTCTGGTTTCATACTGGTGCCAGTGAGAATATGGCTTCATAGTTTTAAAATGGTCTARCTACTCCTGAGCTAACTACTACTGAGCCAGATCCTGCCGTTGTTACATGTAAAAGGCAGTAATTCTCAACAATCTCAGTGGGGATCTCTGCTTAAAAACTGAGTCCCAATCCTGCTCATCTGTTTTCAAGTAATGAAAACATGAAAAAACATGAAAACAGTGTGGCCAGCAGGTCAAGRGAGGTGATTCTTCCCCTCTACTCTGCTCTGGTGAGACCCCCCCCTGCAGTGCTGCGTCCAGCTCTGGAGCCCTCAGCACAGGACCTGTTGGAGCAGGTCCAGAGAAGGGCCACGAAAATGATCAGGAGGTTGGAACACCTCCTCAGAAAGGCTGAGAGAGTTGGGGTTATTCAGCCTGGAGAAGAGAAGGCTTCAGGGACACCTTATTGCAGCCTTTCAGTACTTAAAGGGGCTTATAAGAAAGATGGGGACAAACTTTTTAGCAGGGCCTGTTGTGACAGGACAAGGGGGAATGGTTTTGAACTAAAAGAGGGTAGATTTAGACTAGATATAAGGAAGACATTTTTTACAATGAGGGTGGTGAAACACTGGAACAGGTTGCATGTCCCATCCCTGGCAACATTCAAGGTCAGGTTGGATGGGGCTTCRAKCAACCTGATCTAGTTGAAGATGTCCCTGTCCATGGCAGGGGCTTRGAMTAGGTGACCTTTAAAGGWCCCTTCCAACCCAAACTATTCTACGATTCTATGAAATAAATGCCTTTCAGTAAGTGTACTTTTCACTAATAGTAAATTCAGTCTGCTGAGCTTCTGAGCAGCTATTTAAATCTGGAGACTTAAGTGATTAATAGGGGAATGCTTATTAAGAGTCAAGACATTAAGTCTCACATTAAGGATTTTCTACAGYGCTGTATTCTCATGACAGAGAGGCATCAGGTTACTTGCTTCTTTAAGCCCTAGTATTTGTTTATGTGATTCATTAAGGCAGAATACAAAATGCAGTGATCTCTCTGCTTCCAAAACACCCCATGGAATTATTACAACTCTTTTCAGCATCCCACAAGTTGTGCCTTTACTTTAAGAACTGCAGATCATTTGAAACAACCCATCAGAAACATTCCTAGGGAATGTTTTCCCACTGGGAAATGTCAACCTGTCAAAAGAAAAATATATGATAGGAATGCGTCAAGTTTGATAAAACACTGTATTGAAAAATAATAGAACACATCCATAGAAATATTCTTTTGTCAGTCTTTCAGGAGCAGCAGAGTTTGTTTTCCATTTTAAAACCGCTTTTTATTTTACTTTATTTCCCATGAAACAAAGAGATCAGAAACCATAATGAAGTATTTAATGCCCCCAAACAAACAGCATTCGTTGTTATTGTTGATTTCATTTCATGCGGAAATRTGTTTTTCTATTATCCATTTAAAATTGAATTTTGTTTTCACTTGTCAAAATTTCAAGTGAAAAAGAAAATCTATTTCATTCTCGAGTTTTAATTAAGCCATGTGTTTCCCAAAGATTTAATCAGAAGTGGAATGGTTAAAGTCCTGCAAGCATTCTTAAATTGGGTAGAAACAGGTACTGTGAAGTCGTGGGAGGAATATAGGGCCAGAAAGAGRAAGAAAAAAAAAAAGAGGAAAAATAGTCTAAATGAGGATGGCAGSATTCCTTCCATAAACTGTGCCTTTGGGTCCAGATCCTTCCAAACCATTTTCCCTTGGGGATTTGATCCATAGGTGCACCACTGTGTAATCGCCATGGATTTTCACATTTTCTGTGCATYTCTCTGTCTGGCCGTGTAGTCTACTGAAGGCAGGAACTGCTTATGCTATGCTGAGTTCCCTGGAGATGAGAAAACTCCTTACCTGCAACTCAATAGCTACAGTTAGGGTCATAAATAAGACTGATTTAGAAGTAGCGTGTTTGTTCTCAGGAATCGCATGACACCATCATGGCCTAAAATTCCAGATCTTTTCCCGCTCCCTCTCAGGGAGGTGTTGAGGACTCAGTGTGTAACTGTGGAAAGAGATTCTTAGCTAAGGAAAGGGGCAGACAAATCAGATTCTCCTTCCCCCCTTAAACTGGGGAGAATGGATAGAAGCATATTTTCCCCATCATTATATACTCCCAGAAAGGGGAAGGAAACTGTAGAAAACACAGAAATAGGTAGAATTATATAKGGAATATTGGAATATATATGGAAAAAATGGTCAAATTCATAGAAGAATAAGTTCATAAGGGTTTTTAAATACAAATACATACCACCTGACCTTRGGAATCTGGCCGATTCCACAAAAATCTTCACGGACGTGAACACTTTAACCTTAGCAGGTGTGGACTGCTATCAGGGCTCATTCCAGTGCAATAATCAGCAGAAACTTAGGTTGATTCTAGCAATGAAACAGGAAGCCACGACTAATCTCTTTGTAATTTGGCATATTTCACTTCTTCTGAGACTAGTTTGTTTTACCCATGGGTCTGCCATTGTTGTCTCCTAAAGTAATGTGTGCTCTCCTTTCTGTGGGAAGCTTTGGATGACAGTCATGGAAACTCATTGTGTCACAGGCCATATCCCTCTCAAAATGGAGCTATGATGGGTCAATTAGCAAGGCTAATTTATCTGAGTGGAACATCCTACTAACACAACTATATTGTTTCCATGTCCAGAATTAGCTTGGTTCGGACTAGACTGAATAYCTCAGCTTTGGCAGCACATTGCAGAACGTAGATATTTCCCAAGAGACATATCCATAATCTATCTGCTTTGGAGACAGATGCTGTCAGCTATCACAATAATATGTTATTGCTTTCCATATACGATCAAGAGCAACAGCAGTATTGTACAGATTTTCTGGCATTTCTCCTTCTTAGATTCAGAATGTATTTAAGGCTACAATGTTTTTTGGCTCAGTTGTTTTGTTTTGAAAGAAAGTGTGGGAGAATTTTAAAATGGAAAAGATCTTTTCCAAGATTGAGGTGTTGAAATCTTTCCTGAAGAAAACCAGGAAATGAAGCTGCTTGAACTTCTTGAGCAGATTGGCCCATAGACAGATATCAGTGGCACACAGGAGTTTGTCCTAGGCTTTTACATGCCTTGGTTTGAGAACCACTGAATTGACAGAGCCATGGGACAAGACAAATAGCCATGTTCTGTACTAGCTGATGTCCAGGTAACGATGAGTGAGTCACTATAGCATAGCCTGAAGCTGATAAATGCATGGATTACAAAGGTTTACCAGGAGAAAAAGACAGTAATCCTCAGTAAGAATGAAGTAYCACAATAAGAAAAACTGGATCATCCGAGACTGAAGAGTCAAGCTATGCTGGAAGGTTTCATACCACCTTCATAAATAAGGCCTGTTATGCTTTTCAGGGAGACAGTTTCTYGTTTGACACTGATTCTGGCATTTCAGCAGCATTAAGTTGGGTTTCTTGGACCTCAACTTGCTTCCTGCTCTTCCGGCAAGAGCAAACTGATCTTAAGAGATCTTAAGGAGGCATTACCTAATTCAGCTGCTTTCTTCTGCATACAGAAATCAGTTTCCTCCTAGGGAAACTAAATAGTACTCAACAACTTAAGTTCCAGTTTTCAGAAGTGCCCTGCTTCTAACTGGAATGACAAGTTTCCCCTGAAGCAGGACTTGATTTTAGGCTATGGTCCACCAGAAATCAAGACAGACTCAGGAAAACACTGATGTTAGATCTGATGTGAGATTTATCTGATCAGCTACAGGTGTCTGAGCTTGTCTCTGTTACCTTTATAATCAGTGGTCAGAAACAGGTTGTCAGGGCCCTGAGAGCACTAATGGGCCTTATCAACCCTGACCAACCTCTCCTGAGGCCTCTGTGCACACCCTCTGCTCTTGGGCTCCATTTACGTTCAGTCCTGGTCCTTCAGCCTTGGCCTGAGTTATGTTGTAGGAATATTTGTCTTGTGCTCAGCCATAGCTGTGTCTGGACAYGGACGCCATTGTTCTAGACTCTGACCCACAGGCTGACTTCCCAGCTTGACCTTGGACCTACCTTGTCACCATGGACCTGCATGGCAATCACAGGACTACGTCTGACTCCGGTTATTATTGCTAGACCTGATCCTAACCTTGACTTCCTGGCTTAACCTTGGACTTGCCTCATCAGCATGAGCTTGCCTGATGATTTGGACTTTTGGCTGAACCTTGGTGCTATCTCTGGATTTGCCTCACTTTGGGAYGCTCTGAGGCAGGATCTCGGCCAGTGAAGTCCTAGCCTTGTTGGCTGGTTTATCACTCTTAGTTCCYGGCTCCCTGCACCTCAGGGAGCAGCTGGCCATTGCTGCTCCCTGACAAAGGCATTTCATAGCTCGTGCTGTTGCATGACAGCTGCCTGCTACAACCTGGAACAGCACCAACTCTCTACAAAGACTGCCAAACTGCCACAAAGTGGTGAGCAATTTTTCATTGCTTGAGATGTGGCTTAATCAGCAGCCATGTTGAACAGCTCATAGCACCAAAGCCCTAAGGCGACCAATTGCACCGCAGACAAAACCTCATCTGAGGGAGAGAGACCTTTATAAATGAAGGAAACAAAAATTATCTTGTGCCAGTGGATAGCAGCGAGAACAAAATTGTGGAACAGGTTGAAAAGGAGCATATATTCAAATGAGTAATTAGAACCTCCCCTATGAAGTACTTATGCCTATATACTTAGAAGTTATATTGATAAGCTTTTGATGTTTAAGCCAAGCATTACTCTACCAGTAGGTTAAAATGGAATTTTAATGTATAGCTATTCATTAACAGGCATTTTATTCCCCTCTCTTGCTTCAGCCAGACAACACTAACTGAATGAACCCAGGCTGATCAGGTTTGGATATCCTTATATATCCAGCAAATGCAACAAGTGAGCTTGACAGGGGACTGTAATTCCTTTATTCCAATAAGCAGCTGTTTAGTTCTGTAACAAGATGAATGAAGCTTGGATTGCTTAGAACTTACTGGAAGAAGAGCTTATGGT
Organism: Oceanodroma leucorhoa; assembly: GCA_030449065.1. Classification (NCBI taxonomy): domain Eukaryota; kingdom Metazoa; phylum Chordata; class Aves; order Procellariiformes; genus Oceanodroma; species Oceanodroma leucorhoa. Next base: position 8,654,875 of record JASVER010000021.1, read on the forward strand.
CTGTAACTTCATGGGTTTTTTTCCTTCAAAGGCTGAGCTGATGATGGAGCTGAAGAATGTTTGCCAAATGAGCCTGAACCATGGCAATAGTATATTCCAGATTAAATCCCAAAGCATTTCAAGTATATGGTCAAAAAAGACATTTATRTCATCCTTTTGAAAGACAGTGCACCTGAGGATCTTTTAGGTGGTATTTTTGAAACRCAAAGTGGTAGAAATAGTCAGTAAAAGGGTTTACCTGTGTTTGGTGCTTTTTTCTCACCCCAGTTGATTTAGTGATCTGGTTTGCAGCTTGGCTYACAAAGAGTAATAACAGCTCAGTGAGGGTGCAAGTGAACTGACATGAAGATGGAAGCGAATGGTGAGGGAGCATAACCATGTTTGCTGCTGAAGAAAATGTCATAYGGAACCATGATTTCTGCTTAGACATAGCTATCACACTTCTGAAATATTGGTCACAGTGAAGGTTGCTAGATCCCCAGCAGRTAATGAATCAACTCCAAAAAAGAAAAGATAAGTTGGGTTTTTTTCCTCCTTCTTCCGTTGTGCATCATAAATCAGGGTTTGCATTCATTGCTGAAGAGCCTTGGAAAGACTTTTTTTAAAAAAACAAAACAAAACAAAAAACCRCAAACAAACAAAAAAACCCCACTGCCAAATCTTAATTATTAGGGTGTGCTAATCTTGACTGTAATTACTAAGATCTGATGAAATGTTATGCAAGAACTATTATTGTTAGAAACAGCAAGCTAAGCCAGCACAGTCCTTTAGCACACTCTCATCTGGGCAGTTTCTGGTAAGTACACAGATTGGAGGTGATGTTTAAAATTGGTGTTGCCAATGATAAATTTTTAGAAATCATAAGAAGTCTTCTGAAAGGGGGGTTTTGAAGATGCTTATTTACAAGTCTTTCCCTATATTTATAGGGATTATCTGGTTTCTTTGCATCAAATGTTCATGACTCTCTCCATAACCAGTCAGGGCAGAAAAAATTTGGAGGTCTCTGTGGGTTTTCTTCACTAAGTTCCTTTCCAATGGCTTCACTGCAGAAGACGGAGAARTAAGAAGTGAAGTGTGAACTAGTAGGATACTCACAGTGAAGGGTGTGAGCTGACAGCACTGAATTGTGCATGAAATTAATGTGCTCTTCCATATTGGTGGGTAGCACAGAGTTATCGAAGACTTTATGTAACAAATCGTGAGTCACTGATGGCTTTCTACAGTGTGGCAGCCAGGGAGAGTCGGAAAGCTTATTTGATCAGGTTTTCAGAGTTTGTAATGGAAATATAATAGCCATGAAAATTTGAGGAGACTTAAGGACCTTTTTTCATCCAGGAGATTTGTGCATTGACTTGATGCTGCTCTTTTATCCCAACAACCCTTTCTAGCCTGGTGTACTGTGTCCACTCCACAGTCTCACCATTTCAAACATTCACAAATACAATAATTAATGCAGCCTTTCTACCTACACAGTTAACAGAACACATGTGCATGCTTCCTGTTTAAAACTGCAGCACTAAGTCATATGTTTCATAAGACAACTCTCCTTTAAAAATAGCAGTGTGTGTTTGGGAACACTGCCTGCCTGTCCCTGCCATAGGACACTCACTGACCATTGCATTTCCCTATCGTGTCAGCATGAGGCTTTTGACCCTGGAGCTGGAGCCAGACTTCCAAATTCTTCACTGAAATCCCAGCAGCTGCACGACCCTCAYGGTGAGTGCTTTAGTCAATTTGTTTTTAGAAAGACTGCTTTAAAGAGTCTAAGTCTGCCCTCCTTTGCCCAGGAGTAACTTGAGGTAAATTTTGCTAAGTAAAGGAAACTGAGGATACTAAACTCGTCTGTGCAACGGCAGATCCAGGCATCTCAATTCCTTTCCAGYTCAAGTCAAAGTCAGATTTTACCATTGCTGTTGATTTTATACAGAGGRTGTTTCACCTCTGGGGTGACAGACAATAGCACAAAATAAAAGTAGACAAATTACACCCCATTAAAAAAGGAAGTTACTTGGACAGAAAATTTGGGGGAAAGAGAAGGATAGGATATACATGATTCCTGTAATCAGACAGGTGCTCCAAAGCAATTTGTCTAAYGCATTAGCATAGTCTAAAACAATGATTGTGTGTAATAACCTCCAGGGAGTGCTAAACAAGGCTGTTGCCTAGCTGGGTGTGATATGGCAGGTAAGCAAGCAGCTCTCTGCCACTCATTTGGTGCCTTTTGTTTTGGGAAACCTGTGGTCATGGTTTCAAAACTGCATTGCATCAGTACAACGGAGTCCAAGCAGGCATCTATATCCATAAGTTAAATGCATTCCCTGGCCCTGGGGAACAACCAGCATAGAACACCCCACATCTATTGTATTAAATAAGGGGCCCACAACCAAAGAGCCTGTTGGGAACAGGTGCTGGGTTGTTAATTCCTGACCTGTCCAGAAGATGCTTGTTGGCTCAGGCCTCAGCTGTGCTCAGCAGCAAACTCTCCTTTGACAGGATAGACCATTATATTCCCGAAACTGTTTCCTGGCATGCTTTAATTTCTTAGTGTAGGAGAAACTAAAGGAGGTAAGGATGCAGCACTGAAGGTCASACCTTTTGCATAGGCTTCACCAGCAGTAAAGTCAGGTTGTTTTCATCTGAACATCAGGAGAGAGGCCAATGATAAGGGATGAGTTCTCTGAGAAACTGAAGCAAAGCAAGGATGAGTCAGGATGGTTCAGGCACGCAGCTCTGCCCCAGATGTTGCTTAAATTGCCTTACAAGCCAACCACTGTGCAGTGCTTGGGGTCGAAACCTTGACAGACCTTGAAGTCAGTGGTTTTTTTCCCCTCAATATTTAATGCAAATCCTAGAAACAATCCAAGGAAATATTCCTCTGCCTCCCCTTGCTGTGTGAGATTCAGACATCTATCCCCAGGGATCCTCTGGGTTCTGAATCCTATTTTTGTGGCAGTACTTAACTACAGCTAGAAGTGCTTGAATCAAGAGGAGAAAGTGTTTCTGATGTGTTCTGCTCTTCAGCATTTCCTACTTGTCAGCTCAGTGAGTGTGAGTAGTCTGAATTGCAACTGGTGCCCAAGTCAGCATGGGAAGTTTGAATAATCTATGTCCCAACACTTATCCCAACCTTGGATTTGTCCCTTTGTCACTAAATTATGCTTGTGTACCAGTAGACCGATCTTTTTAATTGAGTAATCTTTGAATACTATGGATTAAAAACCATGTGGTATCTTTCTAGTTTCCTTCATAGTTTCAAGTTTCCTTCATAGTTTCATAACAATCCTTCAAGTCTAAATYAAGGCAGACTAAATCTGCATATTTGTTCATACTTGCTAAACCACAAATCCTGCTGTCGGTTCTGAATTCTCAGTTTAAAAGTCTAATCAAGCCTGACATTTTCACAACACACTTCACACAAGATTCTTGGAAAGGTGCTCCTCAAGCCAGTGGATTATTGAATTAATTGTCAGTAGTAATGCCATTGCTGTGTATAGATGGGAAAAGGAAAGCAAAACAGCTCACTGTCTTGGAATTGAGACAGTCCCCTGAGGATATTAATGTCACCAAGTCCATAAAGGGATTATATAGTTCAATAAAAATAGAAACATAGTCAATGCCATGTTTAAAAAGACAAAGAAGGTTAACCACAACTTGATCAGGGCAATTCAGGGAAAGACAGCACAAAGGGAATTGTAACACATTCATCAAGAATGAACAAATAACCTTAAATGAGTGATTTATCCTCCTGTTTCTATTTGTAAATTGCCCTGGTCCAACAGTTATTACTCCTTTCCCTTCACCCCCCCTGCTGAAATTCCTATCAAAACACTTCAGGAACTAACCCATGCTCTCTAGCCTGCTCACAAGCAGTTTATTGCTGGAATGCAAAAAATGATATTGAATAATCAGCTTGTTTGGACAGGTTGCGGTAGGTTTCTGTGTCCTCCTTGGRAGAGGGTAACTCTTCAGATGAGTTATCCTTGTATTGCAAAGAGCCATGTTTACAAATCTGAAAGGAGSAATTAGCAGTAAATAGTCTCTTCTGGGTAATGAGCTTTTATGCTTCTAAGAACTAAGCTTAATTGAAGAACAAGCAGTTGTTCTGTCCTCCAAGCCACTGGAGCCCGCTGAAGAGGGAGGAGGTTTTTTGTGTGATGTTTTGTGTCAGTTCTTCTGTAAGGTCTCCTGTCAGATGTGTTTACTTGGCTAATAGTAGTCATTGTTGTTGTTGTTGTTGTTGTTGTTGTCATTGTTTTGCAACATTCATTAAAAAATGAGCCGTTCTTATAGTTAGCAACACTACTATAGACATCAGCAGACAAAAAAAATAGACCTGTTCAGGCACCTATATATAACTCCTGACTACAGCCCTGGGTTACAAGGGCCCCAGAGATGTCAGCAGAGTGATGTGACTCAGGTGGCCTCCACACTCGCTGTAGCATCCAGAGGGTAACCAGCGACTACTGGGGGGATCCCACCAGTGCTGAGCTGCGCTGGGTGAAGGATCTGCGGTCACAGCAGTGACCACAAGCTGTTGACACCAGCCATGGGATTTTGCTCTGCTGTGGCCGATCCTTCTCCTGCCCCACGTGTTTTTGTGGAGGGTGAATGCTTGCTCACAGCACTCCGCTGAGCAGGCGCAGCCCCCCTCCTGCTGTGGTTTTCCTGACCTTCAGAAAGGCAGGAACGCTATGCAATTTACAGAGCTGGCAATTTTTGGCCTTGCTGGACAGGCCAGAGTGATTGGTAATCAAACCTGACCATTATTCAAGCAGTATTATTGCAGCGTATCTCCTGACAAATTTCCCTCCAGGGTTTTTCAGGTACCGACAGGGTCCTGCAGCGGTAACACTGAGGAGAGCAGCCAGTTCATGTGTAACCGCCTCTGGCAGTCTGATTCTGCTTCCTCCCAGAGAGCGTTTGTACATTGCGCGTATGCGTTTATCAAACCAGGATGTTGTTTTCTGTGTATTGAGTCTTTATATTTCTAAGAACTGTGACTGACTGGGAGAAGAGCTGTCATTTCTCTATTACTGCAAGCCTGTTCAGACGCACACATACCCACACAACGCTCTCTCTTGGGCAATGGTACAGCTGTTCTTTTATTTCTGATAATTGTTTTATTATTGTTATTCAACTAACATGAAAACTGGATGGTTGAAAATAAGCAGAAAGCTAAAGCAGATAGTGGCTAGAGGACAGTGAATGGATCGGAGAAAAAAGAATTATTATGCTGAAGCACTCTTTAGATGGTACTGACTGATTAAAGACTAAGTCTTACACYCAGCACCAGCACCCCTCAGTGATACAGGAGTCTGAGTGCAAGTCCCTGGTCTAAATCTGACGGRAGAGAGATTTGAATTGCAGTCCCAAAGCTCCTGGAATAAACAGTGAACTATTGCTCCTTTAGTCAGACCCTTCCTTGCCCAGACATTACAGCCCTGTTGAAATGCTMTGCTCATTTCCATAACAAGCTGATACTTTTGCAGGGAAAATAAAAAAAAAGATTGCCATGAATTTCTTGACCAGACCTTCTTAGGATCCTGTTAGCCTCTATCAGAGTAATCTCTTCTGTAGGTCTTTTCTCGATCTAATTTATTTGCTGGTGTTAGTTAACAAATGAGAAGGATTCTGATATGATTTGGTCCCATATGTAAGCATTAGCGAAGCTGCAGCACAAACCAGAGTTCTGCAAATAGATATGTAAATGTACCAGAAATTGCTTGTTTCCTGCAGTCAAGCGGTAATTTACATATGCAATCCATCACCCTCTCCTCACTGAACTTTCTGCTGACAGGTTAACGAAACTTCTGGGCCACCATGAAATCCAGGTTGAAGACAGTAATGTGTATTCATGAGGCTGATGGTGTCTGGGATGGCACTGGTGTAGAGAGGTATGTGGTGTGATGCCAGGGTACTGGGCACTACCAAAGAACCCAATGACATTTACTCAYCCATAACAAAAATACGCAAGAGGTCATATGAAAAAATCTAATCCAAGAGAAYTTACAGTTCCTGGTCATCTAACTATTGTGTGTGCAGCCAATGGCCTATAGCATGAAAGAATATAATCTTGTACTTAAACCTGGGGGCTCTTATGTTTGTCGAATTACGGTGTTTCCGGCAATGCTCAAAGGTAAGGATACTCATAATTCTCTTCCATAGTCCAGTGCTGACATCTGAAAACAAGGCTTGCAACAAAGTCCCCCTGTAAATACAGCCCAGCATCCTGTGTGCTCATTCACCAGGTGCAGAGCTGCAGAAAGGGTCCACCTCACCTGCTCCGGCTCATGCTGAGCAGGAGTGATTGTACGGATCTGTAGGTTCTCCAACCCTGTCGGGGTTGTTTTCCTCCCTGTTCATCATTTTTAAAAGTGGTTGTGGGAGGCAGCTGGCTCAAATTCCACACCCACCCACAACAGTAGCATTTTGCTGCTTCAGTGTCAACAGTTGACAAGCCTAAATTGTGAAGTGCTTCAGGAATAGTGAAAAAGTTGAGCCCGCTGTGCTGAGAAAACCTTTATTCCCCTGCAGGAATGATGCATAAGCCAAAGGTTAGAACTATTTTATTTCAGGGTGCATATAGCTATGGATGTGACTGACTGTAATGTAAATCAAGTTTTTTAAGCAATACCAAAAATACAGTAGATTTGTTAATATGAAGAATCTTTAAACAGCAGAGCAGACTGAGTATGTATTCTTTTTATTTTCGGTCATTTAAACTATGAATATTTAAGAGATGTTCAGCAAATATTTGCTCCTGGTTTTAAATAAAACTTGGCTTACCCTAATATTCCTACCATGTTTTCTTTGCGCAACAGTCCAGAGAAAGAATTTATTTGTCAGATCACATCTGTGAGTGATTCTTGGTCTGTACTTTCTTTACAAGCATTCATTACGTACATTTGAACACAGGGATTCAAAGTTCAGGATGTGTTGGGTAGCTGCTATGCATTTTGGTTCCTTGCATAGGGAACAGAGCTATTAGAATTGCATTTCTTCAGGGAATAATTATGTTTACAAATTTCAAATATGCTCTCTGCAAATACGCTTGAGTACTAACCTAAATTGTTTTGTTCCCACAAGCACAGCAGATGATTTTATCTTCCTCTTTGACATTGAACTGCCCAGTTAGTCCCTCCTTTTTCACAGCTACACTACATTACTTCACCACCTTCTTGTAGGAGCTAGTTACAGAAGGAAGAAATAGTTTATTACCTGGCATCTTGCCTAAGAGAAAGTCTATAGAAAGTATTTCATGTCAGTAGTTCAGATTTATCCCACAAGGAAAACTTGCCACAAACTTCAGTGCAAGCTAGGTGTCCCACTCCCCAGACACTCCATGCTTCACACAAGGCCTCATCACAGCTTCTTTTTCCCTCTGTACACCACTGGCCACTATGGCCAATTCGATATTTAAATCAGCTCCACTTGGCAAAAATAACTAGAACTAGACTGAAAAAAAAGTTGCCTGCTAGAAAGCATTGGGAGATTTCTCTACTCACTGGCAGAATGATTAGCAAGATCCTTTTGAAGATTTCAATTTGCTAAGTGTACTAGGGCAGGCATAGGAACAAGTCTTGAAGAACTGACATAAATCTCAGCTTTTTCTAAGGTTTGTGGACATCAGGCAATAGGATGGACTTGGTAAGAGGGTCCTTTAGCTAGATGCCAGAGAGAAGACAATATATTTTGGGTGTTAAAATGTAATTGTCAACATTTATTACCAAATAAACAGTTTAAGGGAAAATTGAATTGTCCGTGATCTTTCCTTGAGCAGAAGAGTGGAGGGAAAAGCCCCAAATGTATTTTCTGTCCATGATGCAAAATTGTCTCCTGTTACAGCCCTGCCAAGAAACCAGCTCTTCTAGACCAGATATTGGCTGTTCCCATCAGGGAAGCCAGCCTGCACTCCATGCCGCTCTAGAAGGAGTCCTACTTTGCTTGGACTGCATTCATGAGGTCCACTTTTGAGAAAGGCTGAAGGAAATGAGCCAAATATCTTCTCCACGTTCCCACCTCAGATGGATAGAGCTGTGGTACATGGCCAATGCGCCTGAGATTTGGTGGTAAAGCACAGGCCCGGGGATGGAAAGGAAGATGACCTTCTGTAACAAGTGTCAAAAGGACAAGTCTGGGCACTGTTGTCCTGTATTCATCTTTCCTTATTGTCACACATCATTTTATCTATACCCAGAAAATGGCAGGAAATCTTCAACAGCATCAGGACCAACACGAATTCCTGAAAAACTCTGCAAATATCCTATAAATAATAGTGATTCTTTACTGACAGACACTTCCAAGTTCTGACATTACTTGTTCTTCATTTGTGAGATGTGTCCCGTGGGTACTGTACAGTGACATTTTGTTCAACCAGAATATCATGTAGTATCAACTCAGCACCTTGAAATATATGTCGATTATACCATATAGCTGTATTTATAAACCAAATGTGGAATCTACCCAGTCCTTGCTGGGGTATTAACTCTTAGCACAGGCAGTGTACAGTAGATGTATTACCTCTTTTTCTCCTCTTTCTTCCCAAGCTTAGATGTGAGAAACACAATTAAGATGACTTAAAAAGTGACAGCGAGTGGGATTCACGAAGCCAGATACCGATGACCACACTGCCACATTTGAGCTTTTGCCTAGATTTTCTGCATAGGTAATGGGAAGGAATAGGTGCTTGCAGGGTATTATTTACCTTGCCATAAACAGACTTTTAAAACATGACAGGTGACTTGTGCCTTAAAATTTCCCATTTCTCTGCACTGACAAATGAAGCACCAAGTAATGTGCTCAGCTGTATATATCGACAACCTTGCCCATTTTAGCTGTGTGGTAAAGGTGCATGTTAGAGCCCATGGGAAATAGGAAGTAATTTATTTTGGTGCACAGCTGTGAATGAAGGGAGTCTGGAATAATTTGTATTGCCTGCCATTTGCCCTGGGATAAGAACAAGTGCACGGACAACTCAGCTGAAGTTTGATAACCTATTAGGCCTTGGTAACTTGATTGCATTTGTAAGTCCTCAGGATGGTCATAAGAAAGGAATACGAACAAAGATTACGTGTTCTGTATTCTCTCCAACAAGACTCACACCTCTCTACGAGCAGTGTGGAAGGAAAGACAACAGAAGTACAGTGTCAGCCAGCAAGATAAACGAACATGTTTGCAGCTGATTTTTCTTGTCCAAAATCACACCAACTGAAGAACACATTTGGCCTTTCTCCAGAAAAAAATAACATCCCTCCCCAATAATTCATGACTAAGGAGATATGTTAATGTATACTGGAGATGAAAAATAATCATAGCAACAGCTCTGTGGGCTGTATGGTGCCATGTGAGATTTCATGAGCTGAGAGCTGGGCTCCATCGCTGAAGTTGTTGGTTCTACGGGATGCACGTGGCAGGCCGTGAGGAATCTGTTAATGTCTCTGCTCTGTTCTCCGGGTTGTCAGGAAACTATGTTTGCAAGGCTTTCCGGGAGTTTCTTGCAACAAATCTCGATATGCTGAACGCTGCTTTTCCAAGAATATCTTACCATGTAGAGTCTACAAATAAAAAGATAAGCAATAAACAAGAGGAGAAGAGATTTGGAGAACCTCATAATGATTGTAGAGTGTGAAGATGGAACTATGGTCAAAGAAATTTATTAAATTTCATGAACATCTTACACCTTAAGTCCCTCTTCCTTGGCTGGAAGAGGCCTCTGTATGCCTCCAGTCTGCTTGAAGCAGGACTATCACAAGCACTAGATTAACTCAGATGTGGTTTTGTCTAGGTGAGTCTTTGGTGATGAGTCAAGGATGGAGATCTGACAACTTCTCTTAGCAACCTATTCCGCTGCTACCCTTCCCTGCTAATGGAAATGTCATACTCAGTATCCAGCCTGAACTGCCCAAGCTGCAATTTGTGGTTGTTGCCCTTTGTTATACCCACTGACAGTGCTAAGAAGAATTTGACTCCCATATCTCTGCATCTCACTTTCAGTGTCAGGTCTCCTTTTCTTGCTGCCAGCAACAGTATTTCAAGTTCCTTCCCTACCCCTGTCGTGAATCGGTGGTTTTGAGGACACTTAAAGAATCACTGGCAAAGGTATCAGCAAAAAGGGATTTTAATAGAAATTTATAAAAGTGCAACTTAACAGAACTCAACGGCAAGGTTCACTCTATTAATCATTACACAGAGGAAATCGTGTCAGAATTGTGTTGGAATGATTTATAGAAAGATTGACAACAAAAAGGGTAAGGAAGACCCTCCCATTGAGTCACGAGGTTCAGAGTAGACCCCCTTGCTTTCTAAACTCCTTCTCAGAGAGGAGTCTAGGTGCGGCTGGATCTACCACTGATCCCAGACTTGGTCAACTGTTTATATCTAAGGGATTATATGTATTTAGCAGCAGTCTAAGGTTCATTTACAGTTTTAAGGTAGATCATAAGATTTTGCCAGCACTTAATCATTGACTAATTTAACAGTTACAAAGCAAGCTAATCAATTTTACTACAATTACTAAAGCAACTTGATTACAGATTATGCTTATTGCTYGTCATCTAAATCAATACACACAAAGACACACACACACAGAAAAGATATAGATCAATTCACACATAAGGGCCCAAGGATAGATAAATTTATAAAGGATAAAAACCTACAGCTAGATAAAGGTACCTGTTAAAAACTCCCCTCGAGTCATAGAATCATAGAATCATAGAATCATTAAGGTTGGAAAARACCTTTAAGATCATGTAGTCCAACCGTCAACCCAGCACCCATGCCCACTAAACCATGTCCTGAAGTACCTCATCCACACGTTTTTTGAATGTCTCCAGTCTGTGAAATACTCACCTTAAATGTCTTGGCATTTCTCAGCAGATGAAGGGTKGAGCCCTGAGGAGTCTCGGCCGAGGAGTGTTTCAGCCCAGGTCCCGACGGTCCTCCGAATATCAAACAAACTCAAGCGTTTGCTCACTCTGAGAGGCGTCCCACTCAGAGGGAGACTCTGGGCACAGCCCGCTGCGGTCCAGGAGAACTCAAAGGGTCTTGCTTGGGACCACTGTTTATAGGTTTGCAAGATGATTGGCTTTAGTCATCAGTAAATTTCCATCCTGGCCACTATCTGGGGTGATCTGGGATAGTAATTATGGTATTGTTCCACGGTAACAATAGTACCGTTCCACTTGAGCTACGATCCAGGCAGGGAATGCTTCAGGGCTGTCAGAGATGACGAATTATCCCCCGCTCTTGTTCCCTCCCTTCATCAGGTAGCCGATGTTCCTGGTACGATCAGTGTCGCTCCCCACCTTAGCCATGCAAGAGTGCCTGGTACAGTCAAGGGACGCTCAACCGCCCAACTCGTACACAATGGCTAAGGCCTAGCAGGAGTTCCTGAGATCGTAGGGTGGCCCAGGGGAAGGGGGAAATGYACCACCACACTCCCCCATCAAAGATATCTGGCAGACTGTGATGTTACTGAAGAGGGTGATCTTGTGCTGACAACAAACCTGCATATGGGGTTGAAGCTAAAGAATCTCATCCCACCCTGGACTCCACCTCTAGTACTGGTGTTTAGCAAACTGGTGCATGTGAAGGGAAGAAAAGAGACATTCTTTAACAACCCTCTGAATGCTGGCATCCTTGCTGCAGTGATAGGTTTCCTTCATGTCTGACTTTCCTGCTAAATGTGAGGCTTGGCACAGAGAATACATTAAACAGAAAGAACTTACACAGAAGTTTTAATGTACGTTAACACGATCTATTTCTGGTCAACCAAGTCTTTGATGTTTCTGCTAGAWCTGGCCTTGCTGTTCTGATATAAGGACACACTTTTTACTGCCAGACCATCTCACCTGGAGTGACCACAGACTTTCACTGCATACTTCCCAGGCCTCACAGTCAATCACTGAGCATGACTGGTAGATAGGTTTGACCTGAAACCCATAGCACTATTTAATCTGGCTCTTCTGATCAGTAAGTTTACAGAACGACTCCATGATCCAGGTGTTCCTACTCCTTCCTTCCCAGGAGTCACTGAGCAGTACCAGACCTTCTGCAAATGCCGTTGCAGTGGTTTGTTTTGCTCTGCTAGTCGCAGCCGCCATCTGACTCCAGCATGAAGATTAGTGGCTTGTTTGCCAGGTTAAACAGCAACAATGACATTCGGTTTCCTTGACTGACCCTGACCTTGATGTTAATCAGTTCTGTGTACTCCTGCCACAGTTCCATATGAMAGCTGACATTGCTGTACGGGTCTTTAATGTGATCGGTTTTGTATTTGTTGAGGTCTTTCTCCCTGAGGACCCAAGTGTCACTTTGGCTGCAAGCCAAGCTGCAGGATCTGCAGGTTTTCGGKTCAGCTGGGGCCTGTGACAACTCTCTGTCCTGTGTAAGTCAGGAACACCTTTGTCAGCTTGGCTGTAAATATTCCCAAAGTCACAGCAYTATTGACCTGACAGTCACTGGGCTCCAAGCATCGATGCCCTTTAGCTGCTCTGTGTCCACACTGTCTTGGCTTTAGATGGAACAAAACTCCTTTCTGCTGCTTCCCATCAGTCACGGTTTGAAGAGCAGTGCTAACAATGTACCACCAGAGAGACATGGTCAGAATGAAGCAGATCTTTCAAGATCTTTCAGACTGCTTGGACCCATTTGGAGTTTTTAATTTCTATCATGTCTTTATACACCCCCTTTGCTGAGATCAGTATTTAAAAGGTCTACCCCAGCCTACCCCAGCAAATGGCATCATGTTTCTCTTCTTCTCCATGTGCGCTTTACAAACCTCCACTGACGGGAGCTTGTACTGGAGTGAGTTCTTGTTGACAAGACTGAGAGTTACAAGTTTTYTTCTGTCTGCTTTGAAGAGGGGCTAATAATACAATCATAGAATCATAGAATCATTAAGGTTGGAAAAGACCTCTAAGATCATCGAGTCCAACCATCAACCCAGTACCCATGCCCACTAAACCATGTCCCGAAGCACCTCATCCACACGTTTTTTGAACACCTCCAGGGATGGTGACTCCACCACTTCCCTGGGCAGCCTGTTCCAATGCCTGACTACCCTTTCAGTGAAGAAATTTTTCCTCAATGAGCAAACACATCTTTTCCTGCCAGCCTGCTAAGCCACAACTAAGTTTTTCTGAGTGAGTTCAGGTGCCATGCCAATGATATTTTTGCTTCTTTTGAGAGGTGACCTCTTGTTGGAATTTAGAGAGGATGTTGAATCCTTCCCTATCCTGTGTACAGAATTTCTGAGYAAGCTTTAAAGCAACTTTTAATACTGGATGTACTTCTGAAGTGAGCATATAGTTTTAAATGCTGGCGTCTCCACATGGCTGAKTTCATGGAGCATGTAACATTACACTCAAAATGGAATAGACTTAATTGCATTATCCACACTCTTATAAAGCCACTTATCACCACAAGCTGCATGACAGGCAAACGCAGGTGCATGAATTCTCACAATCCCTCCCGCAACATGGAAAATTATTATCATCTGTAGCTGCAGATGAAGGGATACAAGATAGCATTTTCCAAAGTCTCTAAGTGATTTTTAGGATCCACTTAGAAAACTTCCTGTGATTTATCCAGGATATTAAAAGAAAAGATCTTAAAGCCACTGGCTAAGCCAACAGCTTAAGCCAGATCTTCTATGTCTAATAGCAGGAGCAGAGGTAACCCTTATCTAAAGGGAAGGCTACTAGGCAGCATGAGGCAGTATTGGGGGATGAACTGCTGCAGGTAGACCTTGAGATCACCGTTAAATACATACCCTTGAAACTTCTGTTTTTTTCATGCAAATTGCAGAAAAGGTCACCAGCTATTTAGGAAAAAAAATCCTGTTCTGTTTTAAAAAGRCTTTATGAAAGCCTTGAGAAAAATRCCAACAAGCTATTATTCTAGAATCACAGAATAATTTATGTTGGAAGAGACGTCTGGATGTCTCTGAACTGGCTGCAGGAATAATTTTGAAGTTACGGCAGGTTGCCCATGGCTTTGTCCAGTCAAGCTCTGAAAACTTGCAAAAAACCCGTTCCAATGTCTGGCAACCTCACTGCGAAAAAATGTTTGCTGTTCCTATAACRATTTGGCATGAGGTAGTCAAACCCCTTTTTACGGGTAATTCTTGGAGCCGTTCTGGCTGGAACAGGARGTTTTAAACCCATGCATCATTCCAGTACTTATGGACAAGGATTCTTTCTGAAGTCTCAAAAAGTGGGTAAATATGACCATCTATTCACCCACGCTCCATTACGATACCTCCCTCCCCCCTCCACACACCCCCCTTCTGAACACGTACCTAGGACAGAGATACACTTATTGTAGTTACATGGGAATTTTAACCCAGTTACGGGTAATTTTAACAAAAAGTCCACTTTGTCTTTCCTGTTTATTTCTGTTAATTTTCTGCCCATCTGCTTGTGGATCATTTTCCACATTCCCACTGTGCCTCATTCAGAGCAGGAAATCAACCCCAGCTCTCCTGTCCTGGGCTGCCAGGTATGGCAGAGTCTCTGACAAGTCCTCCAACCCTGCCACCCCTCCTCTGAAAATTAACTTCACCCTGATGTATGACGTAACTGCCACTCAAATGTCAGGAATTCTTGCAAAGCACAACATCTTCTGAAACATGTATTTAGACAGATATGTCTTGAATCCTCCTTTGGTTATTAGATATCTATTTCTCTGTCAGACTTTTGGTGGCTGTTCTTCACTCTGTCTCTTGTGCGGAAGACTCTCTCTACTATGCCTAGTGTAATCACTGATGTCCAAGAGTCAAGATCCCTGCACATGCAACCACGGCAGTGYCCTGGTGCACTCCACAAAGGGTTTGTTCTTGATCGAGAACCTGTTCTGCTCCAGACACCAGACATAATCTGGTGTTCTTATGGCGTCTGCAGTACATGTAAGTCTTTGCTTCAAATTGTCCGGAGGATTTCGTAGCCTATTTGTTCCTTCCCTTACAAAATAAAAAAGCTAAATAAACACTAGGGAATTCACATACACTTCACCTCCAGACACTGAAATTCATATTAACAGGTCTATCAAAAGTTCAGCCTCTCATTAGATRTGACCAGACAGGACAATCTTCATATATCTTACATATAGCAGAAATCAAAAATGGAAGATAAATGAATATTGAAGAATACTGGTAAGCAACAAAGAAAGGAGACAGACCCAAATCATTCCTTACCATTACAGAGATTCACACAGATGGGCAGTGAAGAGCCAACTGCTAAAGGTAAAATAAAAATTAAATTATTGAAACAAGATTCTCTAAAGTTGGACTAGAGCAATTATTGTTTCCTTCTGTGCAGCTCTCTGGGCCAGGCCAAATTTCCTGAAGAGGAGACTGCTCAGTCCCTGAGAACAACCAAATATTCCCAGGTAGTTATTGGAGGGTTAATTGCAGTGGACAGAAGTAGTGAGAGCCCAGGAAGCCTGTTGCCTGCAGCTGGAGCGTGACTGGGAAGAGCTGGGAGCAGACACACAGCCAGGTCTTGGAAATGTCAGGACTTTTTGTTGCAACCCAGAAATGCCGACCGCGAAAGAGCATGAACGACAGATACCACCCCAAAGCATAYCATGGAGTAAGGAAGACTTTGTTTTCAACTCTTTATTTTAATGTCTCATCCCAGATCTCTGTCTTCTCTGTTTAAAAGGTTGCTTTTCCCAGATTCTGTTTTGTTATATAAATATAAAAAAGGAGACTTCAAAATACTTTTAGTGTTTGTATTATGCTCTCTTTAGAGGAAAAGTACAGGCAGGACTACCTAAAAATGCAATGAAAATGCATAAAAGAGAAAATAACTTCTTTTTTTAAAATGCTCTTAGCTTGGCCAAATGGGATGACAAAGCCAAACYCGATGTTTTTCTGTACTATTTTTCTGCTAATAATGTCTTAGTAAATTAAAAATGCGTAGAAATAGTTTTAAATAATTTATTAGTTTTTTCTCTCTCTCATGTTCACCTTAGGTTATACTTGCAATGGTGTCAGGGGTGCCTGAGTTAGCTTAAAACATGCTAATTTGTGTCCCAGAAAGAGTCTTTGTGCAGTGGTTTGAGGTCCTGGGTTGCTAGTTTTAGCTGCAAACTAAAACTGCTTCTCAGCAGGTACAAACGCAAACAGACACTCCTCAAGTTTGAGCAACACATGCCCATTCAGTGTCTCAGTTTTGGTTCAGTTTCAAGTTCTGGAGAATAACAAATTTATAAACAATTAAAAATAATGAAGTTGCCATTCAGCTTGACAAAACCCTGTTGTCTGAGAAACTTTGCATTGTGAAGATGACTTGGACGTGCTGTACAGGAGCTGGAATAACCCTTCAGCAAGAGACCATGATCAAGTTCTAAACTGAAGTTTATGAGATGAAACCCATTCCCACTGGATTAATTTAAACACCAGACCTTTTAAAAAACTATGTTGGTGCTGTTCTCTCTCTACTCTTGCAATTGTAAATA
The DNA here is from genome assembly GCA_030449065.1 of Oceanodroma leucorhoa. Taxonomy (NCBI): domain Eukaryota; kingdom Metazoa; phylum Chordata; class Aves; order Procellariiformes; genus Oceanodroma; species Oceanodroma leucorhoa. The sequence goes on from JASVER010000021.1 coordinate 8,671,336, forward strand.
ACCTTTACTGAAAGTCATGTCAGGTGTGAGAGCTAATATAACTCAATCTCCAGATTCTACCCTGTTCTTGAAGGAATATCCCAGCTAACAATTTCCTTCTACTTACACCATGTATACTGTACATTCCATCAACAAAAAATTACCTCTGTCTGCATGCCTTGGGCTCAGTTTCTATCTCAGATGAGAGGACACCTACTATATTTTTCAGTCTCCTGATGGAATTTCTAATCTTGTATGTCCTCCTCTCCAGATTTGCTCTATTAAGATGAATCCTAATGGGTCAAAAGATAATCGGATTCCGTGTGCTGATCACATCCACCTAGCTGAAGTCCCTGCTGTTCTACTTTGCAGGATTTATGTCCCTCTCTGCTTCTTATCACTTAATTTCTTTTTAAGACAGGGACACCTGCCAGGAACGAGGAGGCGATATGCCATTAGGTTCCCAGAATGCCCTCTGCCAATAAATGTTACTCAGTAATTACCCTAGCTGAAATTTCCACAAAGMAAGCCACATGGACACTTGATAGTTTTTTGGGTAGGTGTTTGKTTTTTTTTTCCCCCCTGCTATACCAATGCAAACTCATGGAAACTTTCCTAACAAATCATATTTTTCAACCCAGCAAGTATTAAGTTTTCAACACCACGCTCAGGAGTGGGAAAGAGAACCCACTCACACAAACTACTTTCAGCCTGCAGACTTTCACAATGACATTTCTGTGCAAAGCGTGCTCTGTCTGCTGCAGCAAACGCTAGGAAGGGCAGCTTCGCTGATCATGAATAGTGTGTGTTTTTTCTAAGGTCCATAGGTGGGAAAAGGTGCTCAGAGACAGCTCTTGGCTTTGGCATGGTTTCCTTGGAGCCATTCACATTACACTCGCCTGAGCCCTGCAGCCAACAACAGCCTGCTTGGCTCCAGCTTCTGTATCCAGCTCAGGGCCTGGAGCTGGTATGGACTGAACGGCATACTGGGATTTGGTCCTGATTAACCATCTTCAGGGACAGGAATGCTCTTTGAGGACTGAGGGAGAAAATCAAGCACTTGCTCTAAGCAAGCAAAATGAAATGGTCTGTTTATTTTTTCTCAAGGTTGCTGTACGTAAGACTATTTGCTAAATTTTTCATTCTCTGGTAGACTGTTCCCTCTGCTGCAGGAGTGAAAGCCATATATATCTTTCTTAGACCACACAGCTTTGCTCTCCACGAGCACCAGACAGTCTCTCAATGAACTTTGCCAAATCCTAGTTCYTGACACACTACACTGCTCTTCTCCAGATTTCCACACCTTGTAAAAACCAGATGCCCAGTCACCTTTGATGCACARCAGAGCATTTCAGAGAACATCTCCATTTAATCCCCAAGGCAACCTGATAACATAACGCACTGGTTTGGTGCAGGGCTGGAGAGGAATCATCTGCCCTCAAAAGATACTCCAGGAATGACCAAGAGGCACAAAGTGTTCTCTGGAGCGGAGCAATAAACAGAGGCTGGAGAAGACAAGAGAGTCAGCTGGAAGATTACGGTRTCTGTGTAACATAAATACTTTCTCTCTAAGCAAAGACAGGTCTGTGGGCATAAGTCTTTTCTGTCCCTCCCCGTATGAGAACAGGAGGTTACTGAATGCTAAACACTTGCAAACTCATCTGCAATTTAATGCTGATAAGCAGAGTGATGCTGCTCACTTGAAAACCCAGGTCTTTTCATTGAACGTGCAAGGTGAGATCATTGCTTGCTGTATGGTAATTACCAGGGACATAAAGCACTTTTGTCATTAAAGCTTAATTTGCTTATCTGCTGGCTTCTGACTCCAGAGTTTTGTTTCTCCTTTGAAGCACTGATACTGTCACCTGGACAAACTAGAAAGCCAGAATCTTTTTGCTCTTGGTTTTACTGCCTAGTGAGTCCAYCTGCAAAATGCACTGAAGAGTGAACTTCGGTGAAAGAATAGCCCTTTAAAATCTCAGATCTTTGCTTGTGACTGAGAAACACACTAATACCAATTAAAGGAATAGTAGGAAAGAAGGAAAAAAACAACCCTGGTGTTGCTTTTTTGCWTCTGCATCTTGACTGGGCTTCACAGGCTTCGTGGATGTTTTCTTCYAGCAAGTAAGTTAAGAGACCAGGAAACCTGCTCCATTTTTAACTCTCCTCTGTATTGAAAAAATCATCACCAACATATGCAACATTCATCTTTATGACTRTCATGAGGCAAGAATCCAGACCAGAACTCACCAACTGTAACAGTTTGCTTGAATATTACCTGGCCCAAGCCCTTAAATACCTATCTGTAGTCTTTAAACAAAATCCTCTCAAACCTTTAAACCCACAGCAGGTTCTTCCACAGCATTAAAAACAAAACCCGAGGATAAAAAGTGCATTATAGTGAAGACTTGCTTCCTGCAGTCTGGCATTCCTTACCTCATTGCTATTTACTTCAGGGGGGCTGAAGGGCTGTGATGAGGAACTGAAGCCTTCCTCGAGGGCACTGCATGAATTTTAGAAAGAGTCAACACGTGCTTACAGTTCTGATAAAGACAGGCAAAGCATATAGCAAAGTAGGCATACAAGGGGTAAGGAAACATTCCTAGCGAATAAGAGATTTTCTTCMGCTCCTGCACTTAGGGCTGGAGTGTCTGAGTCTCTGAAGTTTCTAAAGGAGTTTTCCTCCAGCACGGCTTCTTCACATGGACCTATGGTCCTCTCCTCATTCCTAGTGTTTTCATGCTTATCTTTAGGCAGAAGCAGATTCTATAAAKGGAAGAGAAAATAAAAGAAATCGTTCCTGGAGGTGTGTATACTTTGTCACAGACTTTTGCAGCCCAGTGTGGAAGAATTTTAGCAGCACACACTGTGCTTGTAGCTGGGGATCTAGAACAGCAGCGACGTTCTTACGTCTAGGACTGAGTTCAAACTTCTCCCTGAGTGCAGGGCCAACTTMAACTTCTAGTTGTGACACTGACATGGAAAAAACTGCATGAAACAACAGGCATTTTTCAGGAAGGCTCCTATCTCTTCTGAGCTCTTAAAGATCACAGGATCTGCAGACAGCTGATCTTGGTTTCAAATATACATGGAGGAAAACACACTTTGCCTTTGAATCTGAGTCTTCACCTTCACGTTGTTTACCAGAGAACTGGGGTGAAGATCACAAAAGTTTGTGGGAACAACTTATTCTGCTCTGTTTGGGTTGCTGGAAGACAGCTGGGCCCATCACACTCATTAATGCACCATCAGTAGATCAGCTCTTTGTTAAACTGATGCATGTTCCATGAAAATATGCTGTTAGAAGAAAACTGAAACTTCCTGAGAAGCTAGGTAGATTTACCAAAAATCTTGCTTTTTCAGAATAAAACAGAGAGAAGAAAAGGTGATTTAGCACTGTGGAAACATCCTCTTCTAGCAATTTYTGAATGAAATGTTTTGCTAATTTTGGTTTGTATTTATTTACAGTCTCATCTATGTAGTTTTTTGCCAAATCCAACTTACAGGGATCATTTTAAAGCACCAACCCACCTTCCCATTGAGAAACCTGGGAAAAATTATGTAAACTGCCAGGATGTTTTTCAGTGACTGACACCTCCTTGTTTATTAAAGCAATTAATTAAATAGCTTCAGAAAATAGTACTCTATGAAGGAAGAAAAGAAAACAAGAAGGGGAAGATAAAATAAATCAAATGAAACATTGTCCCCCATTTCCAAATGTATTGGGTTTGGCTGGTATGGAGTTAACTTTCCCCATGTGCTTTGTATTTGTAGCTAGAAGGTGTTRGTGGCACACCAGTGTTTTGGCTACTGCTGAGCAGCGCTTGCACAGCATCAAGGCTGTCTCTCCACACACATCCCGAAAGGCCAATAGGCTGGGGGTGGGCAACAGGTTGGGAGGGGACATAGGTGATCCAAAATGACCAAAGGGATATTGCATTCCATATGACGTCATGCTCAGCAATAAAAGCTAAGAGAAAGGAGGGGAGGAGGGAGGGGACATTAGTTGTTAAGGTGTTTGTCTTCGGAAGCAGCTGCAGTGCATACAGAGACCCTACTTCCCAGGAAGTGGCTGGACATCACCTGCTAATGGGAACTAGAGAATAAATATTTTCTTTTGCTTTTCTTCTGTGTGCACCCTTTTTTCTTTTTTTTTTTTTTTTTTTTTTTTTTTTTTTTTTTTTTTTTTTTTTTTTTTTTTTTTTTTGTTTCATTAAACTGCCTTTGTCTCAACCCATGAGTTTTTAATCTTATTTTCTCCCCCTGTCTTGCTGAGGACGGGGGAGTGAGAGAGCAGCTTGGTGGACACCCAGCCAAGGTCAGCCCACCACACCAAAGTATTTCTATCACAATTTGCAAGTTTACTTCTTGCTTTCTGGAGGGGAACAGATATCTGCTTCATCTCTTTTGTAGTACCATAATAGTAATATTTTTTTGTATCAAGTTTTGGGCCTTTATTTTCTCTTACAGCTAGCAGGTAAGCTTCATCCAAACTTCATTTGACCCAACAATATCAGTGTCTTCACTGTTCAGTCCTAGCAGGCACTCCTGTTTCTCAGAGATTTGTTCTTCCCTGAGGAGGTACCATGATCTTCAACACCACATGCAGACTTTGCTGCCCAAGAGAGACATCTTAGAGAGAAGCTCTTATTTTTCATCTAGATCTTTTTGCACCCAGGGCTATAGGGTATGGCATTAGATTACAGAGATTACCCATCACAAACACAGATCGATATTGTGGGCAAACCCCAGTTTAATGGATTATTAAAGTTATACAGTTTCCTAAATTTCATTATAAGACTTAAGAAAAAGATCAGAAAGGTCACAAAAAGTAATAAAATATAAAAGATAAATTGACCAGAGACTCATAATAATTTAGAATAATTTAGCTTGAAAAGGACCTCTGGAGGTCTCTAGTGTGACCTCCCACTGAAAACAGGGGTAGCTTCAAAGTTAGGAACATTATCTAGCTGAGTTTTGTATATCTCCAAGGATGGTGATTTTCATGTTTCAGGCCAGATGAGTGATCATTTCCAGCTGGCTCCCTTTCTCCCCAACAGGTGCCTGATACTCCTGGCTTCCAAGCTACGAATTTATCAATGTCTTGTTTGAACTAGGCAATAGAAACATTGGGCACTCAGGTGTAGACAAACCTTTGTCTCAGAACTGAAACTGTGCACACACCCTGAATATGTTATTGAACTTGTGTTACGTCGTCTTCACCAAAGATCTCCAAGCACTCAACTAATATGTAGACTATAAATACAGATAGCTGTCTAACCAGCCATGGCTTTCTTTGGAAAGCACTTCCGTTATCTTCCCTGTTTCCACAGCAGAAATTACAAGAAAGGAAGACAGAATTCATCTACAGCAGTTTACCAGAAGATGCCCTGAACCTTAGAGGACCTATCTAGCAGTTTTGACTCTCAGGTTGCTGCCCCAAACTCCAGGCAGCATTTCGCATATAAAAGATGAATAACCATCATAAATCCAATATAGTAAAGCACTTAAAGAAGTGCTCAAAACCTTTGTTGAATCAGAAATAATAACCTGAAACTATACATACAATAGTCTGCCTACACTGGTATAATAAAGAAATGGATCTGGCCTCATTGTATGGAATTTGGACTTACCCACCAGTCAGTTAAGCTTAAGTTGTGATAAGAAACTGAAAAATATGACAGAAAATCTCACTAATGCACTGTGAAATAATAACTGGTTTGACTTCATTAAAAAAAAAAAAAAGAGCAAACCATAGTGATATTAAATTTTTCATTTAAAAGACCCATACCCAGACAACAAAGAGCATTAGCTTTCAGGAATTAAATTAGACAGAGACAGCCAGATAAATATCTGCCTGTCTAATTCCTTCTTAAACTGTGCCTGCCTCCAAATCTCAAAACGATCCTTAAAAATTGCAAATGGATATTCAGAGTTCAGAAACAGTAATTTTACTTTTAGATGGATGGCTGTGGGGAGTTATTTCAGGTTTGTTGTTTATAACTTTCTTTGGATCAAACAAGCTGTGGCAAACAGTTTCTGGAGGATCAGGATGAGCCAACAACTAGGAAATAATCCAGTGATACCTGGTGTCACTGGTGTGGTATTTCTGAATGGTCTCTCACTACTGGCTGGGGGCCAGCAACAGAAGACAAGGCATTAGTTCTTAAGACAGTTCTACGAAACTGAAAGATGATGGATTTTAGCCTGAAAGGAGGCCATTGGGTGATGGCAGCTGGAGAATGTGAGACCGGAGAAGAAAATCAGGAAAAGAGCAGTCCCTCAGGTACATGGAATAGATTTCCGAGAGCAAGGTGACTCCTATGGCGGTACATACATATAATATAGATCCCTCCAGTAGCTGGCCTTAGACACTGCTGACCCAGTAGCTGGCCTTTGGATCCTCTTATCTCCAGTTGCTTCATGCACAGACACATACGCATGCAAAGAGGTCTCTCAGCAGACCCCCAGACCCCATGGTCTCTCCCGTATCTGGCTTGGACCCCTCTGTCCCTCCAGCAGCCAACTCACCAGTATTGTGTCTCTCCAGTATCTGGCCCAGAATTATGGCCACCCCAACACCTGGCTCCCAAGCCCCATGTCCCTCCCACCAGCTAGCCTGGCTTGTGTTCACTGGCGATCGCACAGCGACATACACGCTCACACAACACGCATGAACTCTGGTCTCTCTAGTTGGTGGCACCACAGACGCATGGGTCCTCCAACCCGTGGTGTGACTCCAGTGATTCCAGACCCCCATGGACACATATGCACGCAGAATAGGGAGCTCCTCACCCAGAGCAGTAGTTAGAAATGGAGTTTAATGAGAAGACAGGACAGTCTGCACCGATCTGGAGGAGGTCATGGCCAGACAAGCATGGCCAGACCAGCAAACTGTTTACATGTGACCTGCCCCTTTATCCCACTATTTTCCCATGCTTGTTCCTCCCCAAACCAGCCAGATCCTTCCCTTTCTTCTGCTTTAATTCCTCCCCTAAACATCCCGTAAGGAGCCTCGTGTCCTCATCAGCTCAGGGGGTGGCTGCTCTCCTGGGACAGCCCTGGGACCAGTGGGGTCAAGGGATTGTTTCTCTGCGTAGGTTATTGGGGGTCTGTCACCCCCCGCAATGTGTCTCTGTGCTCCTTTGTGTGCAGGGAAAAAGCCATTAATCACATAACCTAACGAGGCTCCTTAAAAGTGATGGTTTCCTCATTTGCCCTCAGTTATTAAAATTGTAGCCCTGGCTCTTCAGCTGTGTGAGGTTTTTCAACATCACAATTTCTCTATGTCTCTCCATCCCACTTTATCGACTGCCAGAAGAACACATTAAACCCAGTTCAATCTCACATGGAGACTTACATTCTTGAGATATCTGTATTGCAGACTTCTCTGCATGAATTGCCTGAAAGCTGCTTCAAAAAACAAAACTAAACCAAAACAGAAAACCTCCCAACTACCAAACACCTCAGACCTCCTGCTCTCAGAAATAATACTATTTTCCACATATTCTCCTTGGCCTGCAGACAAACACCACACAGCTATTAAATTCCTTCATGTTGTCCTCCATCTTTACAGAAAGCTTCATTTCTGACGAAGCTTTAAATTACCCTATTCTTCAGCACGTGCATATTTGTTGACTTGTCTTTTACACGCGTCAGAAATCCCCCCAGTCACTCCCTGGAGAAATAGTCATCTCCTGATTGTCATCGTAGCAGTTCCTTCTTATGCTGCAACAGCCCCAAACTTGAAGCCCCTTTGGCCCTAAACAACGACTTGTTCTTGCACATGCTGTTGCCAGTGGGAAGAGGCTGGGAAATGTATAATTAATGCAGCTATCTCACTTCCCACATAGAAAGCCAAGATGGTGTTGTTGCTTCCTAAAATCCTTTCTGGCAGAGGCTGGGACTATGGCAACAAACAAATAAAGTGGATGGCTGAGGCCATGTGCAGAAGTGGCTGGGGGTGACCATGACACAGTACCTGAGCTGTGAGGGTCAGACACTATCAAAGCCAAATTTCCAAGGAAATCCTTGACCCTTTCTTCCTGAAAGAAGGCAGCTCTTGAAACGATCTTGGGAAAAGAAGACAGAGCATCTACAACTTGCAGAATTTTGGACTGAGTATAAACTTTGGGTAAAATAACTTCTGACCAAGCTTTAAGCACTGTCATATGTTCTGGCTTTCTTTTTTTAACCCTTTACCTACTAACTAGCAACCTGGTGACATATATATTTTTAAAAGTTCAGCCAGTGTAGGATAGCTTATGGCATTTCAAGAACAGAAGAGACACAGCCAGATAAGCATCCATTTAGCTAAATCCTCATTAGATGCTTTCTGCCCCTGAGCCTCAAAGTAATTCTAAAATAACCCAAGCAGGAATCAGTGGATCAGGGAACAAAAACCAATTCTATTTTTAAATTGATAATTGAAATGAGACACCTCAGGTGGTTTGAAGTGGTTTGACAAGGTTTAATATACAATCCTTCCTCATGCTGCTTACCCACAGCTCATCAGCTACCAAAGGGATGAACCCGGGCTGTCTTTGTATCAAATAGCTGGACTTTTAAGGGGAGTTATAAATAAAAATAAACTGACTGCTAGGACTCATGGTGATTCTGCTTAAGCTTTTGAACCTTTTCTCACCTGTGTTGTGGTTTAACTACAGCCAGTAACCAAGCCCCACACAGCCATTTGCTCACTCCCCCCTGGAAGAGAAAACTCATGGGTTGAGATAAAGACAGTTTAATACAGAAAGTAAAAGCCGCACGCACAGGCAAAGCAAACCAAGGAATTCATTCACTACTTCCCATTGGCAGGTGTTCAGCCATCCCCAGGACAGCAGGGCTCCATCACGCGTAACGGTGACTTGGGAAGACAAATGCCATCACTCCAAACACCCCCCTTTCCTTCTTCTTCCCCAGCTTTACACGCTGAGCATGACGCCATATGGTGTGGGATATCCCTTTGGTCAGTTGGGGTCAGCTGTCCCAGCCGTGTCCCCTCCCAACCTCTTGTGCCCCCCCAGCCTGCTCGCTGGTGGGGTGGGGTGAGGAGCAGAAAACGCCTTGATGCTGTATAAGCTCAGCAGTAACGAAACCATCCCTGTGTTATCAACACTGTTTCCAGCACAAATCCAAAACACAGCCCCATACTAGCTACTGTGAAGAAAATTAACTCTATCCCAGCCAAAACCAGCACAACCTGGTTCCTCCCAAAATCTTTGTTAAAAAGTGGGACTCAGCACCTGCCACCAAAGACAAGCCCTCATCGTAGCTGAAGGGAAACTAGAGTGAGGCAGGTGGAGGGGAGGAGGAGGGTACGTATCCCCTCTCTGTTAGGCTACTTGCTGGTGGACAAAAGCGTTGTTTGTTTTGAACTAGAATGTCCCAACGGAGGTCCGACAGCACTACCCAGGCTAATCGAGGGATGGAGCTGCCTCCCCCTACACAGAGTCATCCACCCTACCAGAATTTGCAGCAGGACAAAATGCTGACAGAGTGTTCTGGTTTTGCTCTTTTCAAGACTAGAGTAAAAATAGCTGCTTACTGCCCCATCAAATGCAACCAAAAAACAAATGTCTCTGATTCCAGGGGAAGCAAATAGCCAGGATTTACTGTGTTTGCATTACATAGCCTGCAGATCCCCTTTGCCTTTGGTTTGCCCTCCTTCCTGGATTTATCTCCTTGTGGTCTCTGCTGTCAACTCTGTACTAGGCTAATGCAAATTTGGTTTGAATTTACTACTTCTAAAAAGTACCAGAGCAGCCTGACCCAGCACTGAAACCCATCTGGGCTCAGCTCACGGCTCTACTCCTGACTTGCTGAGCAAGCTTGGCAGATCTCTCAGCTTTTCTGTGACACTTTTCTGTGACACTTTCCCTTTCTCAGCTCTGTCGGCTACGATTACAAGCTCTGTGAGACAGGAGCCATCTCTCACTGYGTTCCAGCAGCACGTGGGGCCATGACCCCTGATAAGAAACTTGACTAACTCCTGTAGTGCACAAAATAAATTTTCTACACCAGTGAGAGCTGGTGGCTGGTTGCCTAAGGGTGCAGATGGTCTCCTCAGGTTGAATAACTCAAGCCATTTTCCTTGGGTCATTTATCTCTTTTGGAAATAACATTACACCGGTCAGGAAGTGAAAAGTAATTTTGGTTTTCCTCTGACATAGAGGAGGATTTGGAAGGGATGTTGGACCTTTTTCCTAACACTTTCTCAGAGGGAAATATGAGGGCTGTCCATTTTCCATGCGACCACAGATGCTCTGAGATTAGGATAGTCAAGAGAGTCTATAGGAGTTATATGCTCACTGAATTTCCAGTATTATTAGCTCTTTTAATGCTAGGGAAGTGACTCAGCCATGTTTGAAAGACCTTGGTTTGAAAGTGAGAGCTGACCCTACTCACAAGGGAAGACCTAAACCTCCCCCCCCTCAAGACTGAACACTTCAGCTTTTGTTGGCTAGACCACTGAGTTTAATTAAAGCCTGATTTTAGGTTCCATAATTTATGAGGTCTGTCTCCTTCAATTAGTGACACACGAAACCTGAGGATGAAGACTGGGAGAAGTCATGAAGCAGAAAAGAGTGCAATCTAGGAAATACCAGTGCTTCTTTTACTATAGATGCAACGAAGGCAAAGATAAATCATAATGTACAAATAATGAGGCAATACAAAATTACAGACCTTATCAAGCATGCACGATTTTACAGCTTCACTGAGCTGCAGATGGACACTAGCCTAAGGTGAGTTGGTCTTCTCCATTAAAATACCAAATCTGTACTTTACATCCTTTAACGAAGCCCTGTACTTTATATTCTTCTATTCTGCCTTCCTTTCTTTGTTACAAAGTCARATTAGCATTTCCTTTACCATTCTATATTACATTCACCACTGCACATTCAAGATATATGGGATCACTGTGCRTTGAATCTGTGTCTATGCATACAGATATATATTGCTATGGTAGATTCATATTTTTCAGCTTTATTATTTTGCAAGCATTAAAATCAGATGTACATTCCTCATTCCTTAATTTGCATGATTACTTGCAGTCTTATATTTTTTATTAAGATTTACTTCCAGATCATAGAACATTGGCTAATCACCAAGCTGCTTGTACTTTATAAATCACCTCAACCTACAACTGGAGATGTGGCTTTTAAAGCAGGCTTTAGCCTCAGTACTGAAGTTTGCCTAATTAGCTAAGCTCCCATGTTTGTTAAGAGGAACAGAATGGTGAGGCTTTGAGTTTGCACCAATCCCAGCCAAAGGAAATTTCCAACGCTCAAGATGTCCCGTGTGCCCGGACACGGGAGGAGACAGGTCCCTCATCAGGACCACCCAGACAAGCTCCGTACAGGATGCTCTGCAAGGCAATGCTTGAATCAAGTCAGCGTGAGGCAGACCTGACCGTGCTTATTCCAGAGACCGCTTTTTAGGGGAGGCACTGAGATCACCAAAGACAAACCCTTTCCCCTTTACATGAGTGCATATGATGCCTGATCCTACACACAGGTAAGCTGGTTGCTGTGACTCTGCAGGCTGAGCAAGCATTTTTTCAGGGATCCATAAATTCCCTCCTGCAGAGAGCTGCTGGGGATTAATAGGTTTATTCTAAATCTTCCCCGCCTTACCCTCCGACAGCTAATAATCCTCTTTTACTATGGATGGGAGCTCAACGTCAGGGGGCTATAAAGATGAATTTTAATTTCTAAAACTAATCCACCTCTGATCTGGTGTGGGGCTGGCATATGCCTTACACTCTTGGTACAGAAGTTACCATTGAGGTCACTACCCTGAAGTTCCCTCATATTTAGACTTGCTCTTGCCCTTGTATTTTTTTAACATGCCTGTTCTCCTGTCTTTCAGTTTCAGGACACATGTTGACCTAAGACAACAACGCAAGCAAGAAAGTGGTTTAAGAGAATACCATATTCCAGACCTTGCATGAAAGGACACCCTATTGCAGAAATAATTTTGTGCTAAGCAGATGCAGTTTAGGAATATGGCCTTATTATAAGGCATCACAGTTATTACTTGCACAGTTTAACAGCCACATTTGTCTTGGCCCTATATTTTGCATTTAATCGACACAGTGCTGGGAATTCACAAAAAGAGTGAGAGAGAGGGAGAAATCCCTGTACATGTTCACAGTTCATTATACATTCAAACTTCCTTTGAAAGGCTCTTTCACTGAATAATAAGTTGCCAAGCTTTCCCAGTGCTCYCTGTCTCTGAGGCCAGAGTACAAATAGTTTCCCGGTAATTATGGAAAAAAAAAAAAAAGAAAGAAATTATAGCAACTTGAAAACTCCAGAATGACCTTGAAAAAAACCTCAAAGGTCATCCAGGCTGGTCTCCTTGTCGTCCCAGACTACATCCCACCCTTGTTATTCCTAACGGGAAGAGCCCAGTCTCTTCCTGGTTATTTCTTATGTAGATGGAGCTGTTATTTGGATTCAGCACATACTAAACAGAATTTACAGGCTGTAACACAAGCGTCAGGTCTCTGATTAGATCCTTTACTGTTCATCATACCCGCGTGTCAAACAGAAATGTAGGCATCTCTGTTCTTCAGGGACACAGTCACAGCTATGAAAAAAAAAAAAAAAAAGTTTGGTTAGAGTGGGGTTATTCATTACACATCACTTGCCATTTTTTATTTCCTGRTCAGAGGGTTTTCATCATTCAGTCAAAAAGCAGGTACAATGTGGTAAAATTAAGGCACAAGTTACTATTGTAACCTACGTTTTGGTGGTGTTTACTGAATTTTATCAGACCACATGCACCTGCTGTTACGGAGAACTTGCTTACAGAGATGAGATGTCAGCACGACTCGGGCATCCCCAGTTTGGTTAGTCCGGGTGGGCCTGGCCCTAGGACATGGCTGTGAGCATGGGAGGCTGCCCAGGGGTCTTCTTAAGCAGCATCTGCCACATGGATGGGCCCCTTCCCTGTTCCTGGCCTACTAACCTTCATCCACCCATTGCTGTCTTCACAGCAATGATGTCATGTGCCCAACGTTGGCAGAATAAAAAATCCTAAATTGCTTTCCAGGTAAATCACCAACATCCCACGATGTCAGATGAAAGTGGCAGGCATCTGTCTCAAACGAAGCTTAGCTGGCCTGCATGGGAAACATGCATCCAAAGAGCTGATTTTCAGGATTTGCAGTTGCCCCATTCCGGCAGAGCAGTAGGAACCTCCTCCGGTTCTGGGGCTCTACAACAGAGGAGGTGTTGAATTCACCTATGATCACCCAAACAATTGCTCATATAGTTTTAAGAGAGAAGTTTTACTTTGTTTCCTGGGTGTTATTCAGGGCAGGAGGACTCTTTGCTCCAGCTCCAGAAATGCACACATGGTGTTTTCACACAAAAGGGGCCATCTCCTTAATGGACYCCTAGTGATTTCAGTAGATCTCCATTGCCAGACATGAACTGTCAAATGTAAAATATGAATACTGGCCAGCATGAAACTRTGTTTACCCAGAAAGAAAGGAAATACATCTCAGGCATGTCACTTCTCTCTTGTGGAGGAGTGAAGAAGACCTATGCAAAAAATAGCCAAAATATCAAATTCAGAAGTGAGAGAAAGGAATAGTTTTCCACTTGATGAACATGTAGGTGCAGGAAACGAGTTGCAACAGGATACACACAGGCCAGTAATAAAGGAAAATTCACGGAGGTACAAAGATAACATGGATATCCTGCAGTATTATAGCTATTGCAATTTTTTTTAAGCTGATACAGCAAATTTGAGGAGAGAGATAATGAGGATGTGGGCAGATTATCTGACACCTTCTTACCCCAAGACAACCTACTCATAAAACAACTGGTGATAGTCTTTGAGAGGGTCTTCTGGAGTTGGGGATAACAGCTCACCGCCCACACTACTCGGTTCCCCCATTTTCTCTTACCCATAAGCATGCAGTAGCCATGGCAGAGCTTGCTCCCTCCCTTCCACGCTCACCTCCASGGTGCCAAGGGGCTTCGCAGAGCTGGATAGAAGCAGAAAGTCTTCATGCACGCCCGGTGTCTGAGAGGGCCCTTTGAATCCTATCAGAATAGCAATTCTGAGTTTCATCTGCTAGGGCTGCAGTAGTGTCTACCTGACTGCTAAGGATTCACTCAGATGCTAATCAGAGTAATTTAGCTTGCAGGACCATATCTCAGCAAGAACCTGAAATTGCCCATTTAGGTTCAAAATTGAACTCAGTCACAGAAGACAATTCAGAGGGAGGAAAATGCTAACCTGCAAACCATATCTTCCAGGGTGCCAGGTGCCTTGCGAAGCAACTTCTCAGAGCAGGAGATCCTGAGAGAGCATCTGGGGCGAGGCGGTGAGTCTACCATGGAAGGAGGTGCTGAGTCTGACACCAGTCTTGAATTCACCACTAAGGCTTTGTACTCCCTCTGCCCATCGTGTCCCTTGTCGCATGGTAGTAGAGCATGAAACTCAAGGCAGAGGTTGTGTCAAACCATGGGATAACAGATAGCGAAGAGAGCATCTAACACGCAGCAAGGCGCAGCAGTGTGACTCAGTACTCTCCTGTTTTTCCAGGCAACTCACACATCTAATATTCCACCTTCTCTGTTTCCCCCACCATCTCATTTTGAGCTTTTATGTATGACATGCTTTCTAATGATTGATTTGAGCTATTCTTATTTTATCAAATTAAAGAAGACAGAAAATACAACAAGAATTAACCGTCACTCCTTGCGGAAGGCTAAAAGAAACTTCCTCCAGAAACCTGTGAAAAATAAGTGTATTAAGTCACTAAAACGGGGCATCCAGGCATAAGACGTGCTGATTGACAAATGGCTTTGGTTCTTTTTAGTACAACAAAGCATTTCATTTTTTGAGCATAGAATAGTCAAATATCTCACAAACGTCAGCAATGCTAAATTAATSTTTTGTTGTTTCCTTTCTTTTTGTAGGTGATGCTTTTTCAGGTAGTGTCCTGGACATTTATTTTCACCTATCCAGAGACACCGTTCTGTCAGGAACTAAGGAACGAACAGAGGTGGTCTAATGCTGTCAAAGTCAATCAGCGATTGCACAGGCAACTAAAAAGCTCTCCACCAAAATATTCTGGGAGACCCAGAACCCCTAAAATCAAACAGTCTACAAAGTATTTGGCAAAGAGGAGTTTCTCCTCCCATTAAACAGGTCACTGTACAGCAACACATGCAAAAATGAAGATTAAAGAATCAGGCAGACAGAAACACGATTGCCRTCTATTGAGGAAGGCCCTGAGCCAGAGGAGGATGAATCGGACGCATCTGTGTTCAATATTAGGCAGACAGCAATTTATAAAAGCCAGCAGCACAAGGGGCAGAGTCAAAAAGCCCAAGGTAAGGTCAYTCCATGTGGGAAGTCAGACCTTCCTCCTTTCCCAAAGAGCAGGRTGATAAGCACAGATGGCTCTTCCTTCCCCCAGCTTTTAGGGAGAACAGATTAAGAATCAATATGGATGAGGCCACCACATTTTGGGGAGAAGGGGCAGGGCAGAGTTTAGTTTAAGGATGAAAGCCATGCCACACCATTTGTCTTCAAGAAGAAAGAGCAACCCTTGGCTCTGCTTAACTTGCTAACAAGACAGAGTGTTGCAAGACACAAGATGCAGTACCAGTTTCAGTCAGATGGGAAACGGTCCTTAGAGCTTCCCACAACCAAGCTCATGGCAGCCTCTGGGGATGGTTTTCTCTAATGACTGCAAGGGACCCACATTTCCCATTTTGATGTTCAATTTTCAAGCCTTGTGACAGCTTTCAATAACCTAGAGGARAAAGTTTTGAACTTTTCAGCACTTTTTTACATCAGGGTTGGGAGGTGGAGGCAGACTAGATGTTGCTATGTGTCAGGAGAACAACTCATGACCTTCATATCCATTTGATAGCACCAATTACTTTATTTTTTTCCCCCTTTGGAATGGTCCTRTATTATACAGCAAATTGCTTCAGAATACCTGAGTAATATACATTTTCTGAAAATCTTGTGAGTAAGTCTCATTTTTTAAAAGTCAGGCAGGCATTTAAGAATCTCAGTTCCACTGAATATCAAAAAGATATGAGACTCCCAAACCACTCCATCATACTTCAATGCTTAAGTTTAAAGCCATAATTTATGGCTTTAATTCTACCACTCACATTCTTGGAGTTATATCTTACTCTGGGAGCATTCACAGCAAGACCCARTTGTTATAAAGGCAGTGAGGAATTATTCTGTACGGATAAATGTTACAGAATTGGGYTGCATGTGTTCAGATTCATGTGCTTTTTAAAAAATACTAGTTGATTACCAACATCAAAGTATTACAATAATGATCAGGCATAGCAGGAAATACAAAAATCACAGCTTGAGTACAAAGAACCCATAAACAGCAAACTATGTACAAATAATACTATGACATTATTTAAACAATGTAATACCAGAGTGAAAAAACTATAGCAACTGCATTTTGACCTTCGTGATATACTGCTGAATGCAAAAGGAAATGTTTCAGTAAGCGTTTATRTACTAAATTTCATTTCCCCCTGGTGAGGAAAATCAAAATGCCAGCCAATAACTCAATAAAGTGTACTTCCAGAGAGATGTAGAGATGTTTTAATACAATAAATAATTAATTTTTCAAAGTGAAGGGAACTTCAGCTGTAAGAAAACCATCTGTATTAGTCCTTATTTACTGATGAACAGGCGGTTTGCTTTGTTATCCCATTGCACCCCCAAGGTGCTGAACGCCAATCAACAGCACTTAATGCTTAAGTTATCTGAATTTTGGTCTGCATTTGGCTCAGTAAAAATAAATCAGATATCCAGTAATGACAAGCTGAGAGGTGAGACCTGAGCAGAGCTAACAATAACTCTGTAAAGACCTACACTTTCTAAGTTGAAGATTCAGGGAGTTCACTGAGGTTGTGGATAAGCATAAAGCAACCATAAAGGATGGGATCCCCCCGCCGCTACCATTAGCCATCTAAATGTTAAGCATCTACTCATCCACCTACTCACTCCCTCTGCAGCYATCTTACCCTGTGTGAGGGCTAAGCCGTGTGAGATGCCTTCAGGAGGTGCATCTGTCTTTCTCCAGTTGGCCACAGAGAGCCTAGACAGGCAAATCAGACCACGGTCCTGGAATTGCAGGATATTAGTCCAGTTTATATCCACAATATCCTAATGTAAATTCATAATTGTTTCTACTGTTGCAATTTGTCAACCTTTTCCTCTGATGCTATGGGCCAGATCCTGTAGCACTRTTCATACCATCCCAGGAAAGCTCGACTGATTACACGTGGAATCCAACACACAGGGCTTTACGCAGAGCTGGCAGGAGTGTGGATGCTTCAGCTCAGGGGCTGAGCACAGAGAGACAGGATTATTTTTTYCCCCCCCGACCAGCTGAAATGAAGAGGAAATGTACAGGAAGAAAGAATCATTTGAGCTCATTTTGGATAATTTTATTTGAACTGAAATTAAATGTTCCATTAATTTAAGGGGATTAAAACAATTATTTTTATGGCCAATTTTCAATTCAAAACACCGTTCTCAGAATGAAATAGCAAAATGTTTTGTTTAGCAAATCTGAGTGCAGCATTTGCTATTCACGGTTTTTTGAATATTTTTCAAGCCAAAGACATTTGCCAAATTTCACCAAGAGCCAGACATAGCTTTAGTCTCTCTAAACTTTATTTTCCAGTAAATTTACTGCATAGTTTACTGAAATATTTGCAAGACCTAAAGCCATGGGTCTCTTTCCTGATGCTTGCAATAATTGTAGTTTGTACAGAGGGTTACAAAAGCACTAAAAAGTTGTTTATGAAGGCATAAATCAGCTGTAAATTCACTGAAGCCAATGGTTCGAGATAAGTGAAAGAAAAAAACAAAATGGCTCTATGTTAATGCTCAGCATTCACTGATGAATGTTAATTTACAAGCAATATGCTGTATCTCGGTGTTTCTTCAGGCGGAAAGTGTGAGCAGACCTTTTTGCTCCTACCCTTCATTTTCTTGAGGGCTATAAAATTGCAATTTATCTCCAGAATAAACCTAACCTCTGAAAAAAATGATTTCTTGTTCACTTCTTTGTACAAGGTATTAATACTGCTTACTAGCTGTCATCTTCAGCCTGCTGAGCAATCAATAATTGCGGCTCTCTTTACACAGTCAACAATAAGCATCTATAATGAATGGCAGCAGCAAAGGTTGCTATCATTTGAGAACTCCCCRTAGAATTGGTTTTAAATATCATAATTCCATCTGCTCCCTCTCCTTCTTATGCATCGCAGAGGAGCTTTTTTCTGGCTCACGGTGATGTGCTGGAATCCAAGCAATATCTCTCTTGTTATTGATGAGAACAATCACAGAGAGGCAAAATATATTTCAATTCCTTTCTGAAATACTTTAATGAACGCCAGTGCAGGCAGTAGGAAGAGGCTGCCCCACTGTTTTCATAAAGGCATGAAAGGAAATAGAAATTAGACAATTGCCCATGGAGGTTTTCCTAATTAATATCAGTGATTTGTTCCAAATCAGCTAACGCAGTAATTGCTGCCAAGTCTGTAAAGCCAAAGGGATTACTGATGGCTGAACAATACATAGGTGACTTTAAAACCTCAATGAGATTTGAGACATTCCTTCTCTCACTGAAGTAAAATCTTTCCACAGAAAGAAAAGCGTCCGTTTGAAGTTCAGGGGCTGGAGAAGCCACTGGGATGCCTGGATTAACGATGTTCGTCCATTCAGCTTATCATAGAGGAGTGACTGCATGGACTTGCTCTGAAGAAGATGTCTGACAGTGAATGGCATTTTATGCCATCACAGATTTCCTGATGCCAGCAAGTGAAAACAGACAAGTTCAATCATTAAATATAAAATCAGTTCACAACTATAGGGTCATTAATAGTGCTGCCTGAAGTTACATTGTAATGTTTTTTCCTAACTGGGAAAGGTGTTTTGCAAAATCACATTGTTGTCAGTGATTATTTTTCAGGAAAAAAGTGCATCTCACTTTATTTTCYACTTTGTCCAGTACTGCTTGTTTCTTACTTTGCTCCAAGAAAGACCTTCAGACACCTGTCTCACATTGCTTAGTGTGGGGTTTGACAGACCAAAAGCATGCAAGGCTTCCTCCAAACTATATGGGAAACGTTTGTGCATTTGCCTTAAAAGCACCATGTATTCCTATTTTTCATGTCAGATGGAGCTGATTCTAAATTAAACTTCTGAAGATTTCTGTTCTGAGGGAGGGGAGGAAAAAAGCTTGTCTGTATCATCAGAGAGCAGCACAGGTAACTGTCTATTTTGGCCTTAGAAATGGTGAAACTGTATTGAAATCCGCCTGCGCTTATATAAATGCTAACCATGTTGAAACCATGCCTACCTGCAGTGAGACCAYGGTCTTAGGAGAGAAATGAAAGAAACAATATGCTTTGAGACAAGCCATAGGAAAAGTGGTAAAAAACTAATTAAAAACATCTGGCAAATGAAATAATGGTGGAAATTGCCATTTTCTCTCTAAACCACACAACTTTTCTATGAAAATAARGATAATGACTTTCTTATACATTTTAAGCATATACGTAGAGTGATGTACCTGGCAGGTAAGGGCCCTGTTATGATCTATTAATGTAATACATCAGGGTAATAAAATGAAGCCAAAGAGCAACATGACGAGGATCAAAATAAGAGGTCTTCCAAAGAGCTGTGCCACCTGAGTGGCTGGCACGTTACTTGGTATTTCAAACAGCATCATTGCCATGGAGTCAATGGTAGCACCTGTGGAGTCACACCAGCACAGAAACAGGGTGGTGGGGACAGAACATTTGACTGGCACAAGGATGACRACATGGGGCTCTGTGAGTCAGCCAAGCCTCAACCAAAATGATTTATTAAGAGTTGAAATCCTCAGWATTGTCTTCTTGTAACAATTAAAGATCCTATATTCAGAAGTACCTGCCACTTTTAACTGTGGCTGTAATAAAATGAGACAAGGAAAAAAATTTAAACGACATGTTTTGCTCACACAGTTAAAGTTGAATACATTTACGCTTTCAGAATTAAACACTTCTCATTTCTCGCCTAAGTTTTAGCATGTTTTCTGTAGTGAATTTATAGCTGTGAGATTGCCTTAGTTAAGAACTACTGGGAGTGAAAAGTAAAAAGTGCTCTCTTTATCCAGCTAGTGCCATGAATAATGTGTGCATGTACTCTCACATATACCCATGTCTGCTGTTGTCATTTTTGGACATTTTGAGATTTATGAAATGYAAAATGCAATCCCCAAATGTTGGCAACTCTCACTAAGAATAAAATTCAAGAGTGAAAAATGTATGTGAACGTTAAAGGACAGAAATATCTTTATCAGGGAACATGTTCAGGAAACATAAGTCATTCACCTCTTAGTCCATTTTAGGAACCTAGCATCTTTATTCATCTAGCATCCTTATAAGTTGCCTCTTTTTTCATGATAAGAATGGAGAACATGCACAATCACAAGGCTTCTGTAAGGGAGGATTTCTAAAAAACACCACAAGATAAGATTTTCTCCACATCTGTGATACCCAGTAACTACCCATTACTTCGTAAAACTTTTGGGGAGCTGAAGCAGAGCCACATGCCTAATCATGCATGCTGCAAATGGCTTGTTTGCCACAGCTCTTGTTCTCAATATAAATGTTGTATAACTACAAATAACAGCTATACCAGAATGAAAGATAGCTTTAGTGGGAGATAAGATGCGGTATTCACTGAAAGCGGGTTAAAAAAAGCAGCTCAAAAAGCTTACTTGGGAGAAGGAAGTACAGAAGACAGAGAGACATTCAGTTAAACTGTTGGCATCAGAGTCACTTCAAACCATGGCTCCTCCACAGACATAACCTGTAACCTCGGACAAATAATTTAATTTCTATGTATGTTAGATCTAGATCAYTTTTTAACCCAGTTGCTGTCTGTCTAGATGCGCAGGAACACAGTAGTTTTCAAATTGTGAAACAGAGATAGACACCATTCCTATCTTCCACACCAGTCTGTCTTGGATACACCAAAAAAAACCCTCAGAACCGATTCAGGGTCTCCATTCCTAGTGATGACCTCTGTCTAAGTATCTGCAAGGCTGAGGCTTGAGGTCATCTAAGGCATGATCTGGCTGTAATTTCATCAATATACACTTAGGACCCAGCTCTTGGCCAGGGATGCTACCAGAATGTGAACAAACCACAACAGAAAGGGATTTGCTTCTCTTCTAGATTTTATCTGTGCTAGCAGGTAATACCATTGCATAAAGAGAACATGACTCAKTCTGTAGAGGCTGGATGCCATGGGAAGATCAGATGGGAAATATCAAGGATGATATCCAAGGAGAAGGCATGCTGGGCTAAATCAAAGTTACACATCTCAGCTATTCTTGTCAAATCAGTGTGTGACAGGAGAGATGTAGTATAACCATTTTTGTCTCTTTAAACCAACAACTTTCAAGTCTCTTTTTACAAGAGCTTTCAAACTTCCTTGGAGATACAACCAAGAGCTGTAAACATGATATGTTTTCAGCAATATTTGGTGAGGACATCAATTAAGGCAGGACAGTGTTATTATAATATTTAACTATAAAGCCTAACACAAACATAATTCCAGTCAATCACAGTTTACTTTCAAATACATATACTTGCTAGTAAATAGATATCTGTTTTCTTCAAAGATCTATGATTCTATGATATGTCCCATGCATAGCACCAGGTATTAGGCTGAACTTCAGGCCAAATGTTTAATCTTTGGATTCCTAAAGGTAAATGGATGAAGTAGAATCATAGAATCATAGAATCATTAAGGTTGGAAAAGACCTCTAAGATCATCGAGTCCAACCATCTACCCAGTACCCATGCCCACTAAACCATGTCCCAAAGTGCCACATCTACACGTTTTTTGAACGCCTCCAGTGCTGGTGACTCCAACACTTCCCTGGGCAGCCTGTTCCAATGCCTGACAACCCTTTCAGTGAAGAAATTTTTCCTAATGTCCAATCTAAACCTCCCCTGGTGCAACTTGAGGCCATTTCCTCTCRTCCTATCRYTTGYTACTTGGGAGAAGAGACCAACACCCGTCTCTCTACAGCCTCCTTTCAGGTAGTTGTAGAGAGCGATAAGGTCTCCCCTCAGCCTCCTCTTCTCCAGGCTAAACAACCCCAAGTAAAAACTAAATATTTAAGTAGCCACTTAAGCTATGGGTGCTTGAGGCACCCAGTCTTTCATATGTAGCAGAAGCTGGAGCATGGCTGTTTTTGCAAGTGGGAGAAAGTTAAATATCGAAGTGGAAACAAATGCTTTAAGTGATGCTCCTCCTCCCACCCCCTACCCCAGCCCTCCATTCTGAGTACAATCTCAGATCCTGCAGCACTGGYCCCTCCTCACCTCCTCCTCAAATCCCTGATCCTGTGATATTACGGATTTCCCGTCAGCCCTCTGAAATTATCATAAAGATTTCTGAAATAGAAAGATGTTAAGTGCTAATATCTAATACGAGATATCTTATTCCCAATAGGTCAAGACTTCCTGAAGTAGCTGCACCCTTCAAGGAAAGCAAGTGACTGGCCAGATGATAGCCGTAAATGGAATTTTACACTGCACCTGCAACGCCTGGCCTGTGAGCTCTCTATATCAATGACGTTTGCTAATCTGGCCATATGAATGTTTCATGTTCCTAGCAAAACCTATCACCCTTTAAGCCTCAAAATAGCTTGACCYAGTTAAGTGGAACAATTCTAAAGAGGATTTCAGTGTTTGTTTAAGTTTGCTGCATTTTTTTTTCCTTTAACTGGTGCTGTATTTTATGTGGGAGGGGAAGAATACTTGTTTATTAGCAAGTAGATTCCCATGTTAGCTTCTTTTTATGAATAAAGGATCTCTCCTTGGAGCTATTCATATCTTGTATTTGCCCAGACCTACTTTCCACTGTGCTGAACAAAACCTTTGAGAAGAATGTATTTTTTTTAAATTATTTCAAAAATATATTAAGGGAAGCCTTACTCTGCAGATTCCTTTATGTGTATTTAAATTGTACTTTTCATAATGGACTGGAACCTCTAGCAGCAGATAAATCATGAACTGCTTCATGTATGGGACATCCTTTATRTATATTGATTTGAAGCACTACTATATTAATTTCTTCAAAAGAACCAAAATAGTCAGAAACACTCTAAACTAAAAATAAAAATATAGTTTTACTATGAGACCCTCGAAGGCAGTATAAGGGACTCTAGGAAAATCATATAGGTGACTGGAGGACATCCTCCACAGGTTTGAGCTCTGGCACTTCGAGATGGCTTCCTCAATAAAATAAAAAAAAAAAATAGCATTCATTCCTAGTTCATGCTTCGGGGATGAGTGGACAGCAGGTCTGGTCCTGCACCAAGACCTCCTGAGCAAACAGGGCAGAGCCCCAGAGGAGCAGCTAACATGAGCTCCAGGGTCAAGCGCTGGGCAAGCGTTGGGCTTGCACTGAAAGAAGAGTTTACCAGCAATTGCGGTAAGAGTGCACTCGGGGTCGGTGCRGGGTCTCCCTTGTGTGACACTTGCCAAAAGGAGAGCGGCACACTGCAGAGCTGAGCTCAGCCCCGCATCATCCTTTGCCCCCRTAAAATCAGGGGGAGGAGAATGAACCCCTGCTTTTTTAAGTATTGTCCAAAAGTCACATTGTTTTGCCAGCGAACTTTCCAACCTGCCTTAGGCAGGTTATAGAGGAAGATTTAGAGCATTTTAAATTTAGCAGAGAGGTAATCTTTAATTATACAAGTGGTGGTAGCGGGGAACMCTGGTGAGAAAGGGAGCACAACGGTGGCTAGGCTGCGGCTTGCTCGGAAAGGCAGCAGTTCCACACTGCTCTGTGTGAACAAACCTGTATGTCCATTCATTTAGCGCCAGCCCTGCCTGCATACACAGTTMAGAATTTTTACCCGAGATGGAAATAAATGATTCCACACTCCCTGTTTAACACTAACACTCAATTTCTTSTGTTGCCAGTGGACTCGATTTGTTAGAATACAAGGTCAAAATGAAAGGTGTGGGCGTATTGCTCTGAGCGAGCAATTTATTTATGGTTTGTGCACTAACCAGAGCATAAAAATGAGAAGCCTTGACAAAAGAGATTGAAATAGAAGAAGCAGATTGCAGATAAATTCCACTTTACCTCTACAAATGCAAAGAAATTTCATTACCATTCATATAAAACAAAGAAAATATACCCAAGTGAAGATCTAYGTATTTCTTACTTAACAGAAAATTTTTTACTCTTAATAGCCCCATTACACTTGACCTTACTTAATGTAAAATGCTATGCAAGCAGATGTAGGTGGGCAGCAAAAAGGGCCTGGGTTCAATTCTTACATGGCACTAACAAATACCATCTTGGGGTCCCACCCTGAGCCATCTGGATGCTGGCTGAGGTGCAGTTCCTACTTGCAAACAGTAAATCAAATGGCTGAACAAAACAACGCTTTACTGAGGGAAGAAAAGGCCAACAGGAAGACAAGCAGGCAAATACGTGACAACCACCAGGCATATTACCAGAGTACAATGGTACTTCTTTAAAGCCCTTCTCCATTTTTAGGTGAGGCAACTGCCAGCCCACCAGCCACTGCCCTCCTCTTGTAGTAACTTAGTGTTCCCAGTTGGCAAGTCCCCRTCTCTGATCCAATCAACCCTGCTGGATAGGAGACCTTCAGTAAAGATACAGCTGACATAATAGCATGAGGTGCCCATGGTTGATACCATTGAGACCCTCCACTAGCTCATCCCACCGTTTCCTGGCTTCCGTGCTAAAAAGGCCACATAGAGAGAAGACACAGCCCATGCTACCCAATGAGGACCATGTTTTCAAGTACTGTTTACCCTAAGGCAGCAAACTACGGCCTTTTATCTAGGTTGCCCACAGCCTGGTCTCCCTTCTGCATAGTCAGTTCTCCAAACTTTTACATGTTGCTTTACTACATCTGTCTTTTGTGATTCAGCTTGTCCCCTTTTTTAAGAAGGAATAATTCCTAAATATGATAAAAGATAACCCACAAATTGAGTACATCTTGGGGTCTTCCCCTCAGGTTCTTCTTTCTGACAAGTCAAAATCCTCCTGCTCAGGATTCCCAATCCATCTGGAGCTCTCTTTTAAGGTCTAGTCTCATCACTCAGGACTACATTAGACCATTGTGCTCTGGTTCAGGGATGCTGCACAGTGTGTGCTCTAAAAGCTCCCCTTCCCCTCTCTTCCAGCTATAGTTTCTCATCTATAGTTTATTGGCATTGCAGAACTGCCTTTTAATTATTTATTTAAATGCTCTTCATAATTTGATGACCTTTGCCAGCTCCTCTCTTAAAAAATTCCTTGAAGTTTTCATTGTTTTCTATCCTGAGAGCTGCCTTCATGATGCTTAACATGAAACCATCTTCTAGTCAGACCACATAGACTCTTTGCTTCTTGTCAAACCCAATGAAAAGACTCTGAACTTGAAACCTTGTTCATTTTTCCCCAAAAAAGTCCAGTAAAAGATAGCCTCTTTCCCTAAAAGCCTTGTTTACCTCAGACCATTCTGGCCAAACCGCGACACTGCCATCATGTATAATCCAGGCAGTGCTRTGGCTCCGAGGTCACTTGGAGAGGTGGCTGCCTGGGCAGAGAAATATTTGTATGGTCCTTTTTAGTCTCCAACACAAGCCAGAAWGGCTGTAGTAGAAAGACAGCTTCATTACCCTGCTTCACCCATGGGGCTCTCCCACAGACTGTTAGAAAATACTCCAGATGCTTTTTGTCTCTCGGGATATTCAGTCGCATTAAGGCATACTAGTCAATGAGTTAGAAATGCATCCATTTCTTTTCAAGACAACCCCCAAAATGACCTTGACTTTTAAGGTTTCAGTTTGTCATGTGCATTAGCAGGAAACTATTTCCTTTCACTGCACAACAGTCTCTTAACTATCCTTTATGCCTTCTTTTACCTCACTCTGGCAATGCAGAGGGAAGTGCTGATACAAGACAGCCTGACAAGCTGTCAGATTTTTAATTCATGCTTAAGAAGTGGTAAGTGGAGGCTGGAAGCATTATTTCCACAGGCTGAAAGAATGGAACTGAAATAAAGCCATGCTGATAAACCCTCCACCAGAAATGATCCAAAAAGGGATTATTTTCAACCAAATACCAGGCTTGACCTTCAGCTTGGCAAACTTCGTAAGCCTTTCCCGTCCAGCATCAGTTTCTCTGTATCACTTGCCCAAGGATGTGCATTTCAGASTGTTCAAAGCATCCTCACATCATTGTTGGAGGAGCCTTCCAAACCTCTGCCCACTGTCTTCTCAGAAACATGAGTAGTCCCAGGGCGCAGAGGAGCTGTTTCTGCCTCCTGAAATCAGCAGAATTATTTCCAAATGTTGCCACACYGTTCTTCTGTTTTTCAAAGCATATATTTGTTCCTCTGGCAGCTACATGCCTCTCTGACGGGCAGATGTCCTGAGAATGAAAATCAAGAAGTGGTATCTGTGAAGCCCAAGTTCCTTCAGATCTGGGGCTTGTTTCTCTTACACCATCCCACCATGACTCACCACAACCAAGCCAGCTGCCCCAGTCCTCCCCACCAGCCCCAAGACTGCAAGTACTCTGGCTGATCCGGAGTTACACACATGCCAACTGGAAAGCCACAATCACTGAAAATAAAGTATAAAGCTAAGCAGTTCCTGCTTTTTTTCTTAGTGAGCATTAATTTGGGTTTTTCACACTCAGCCAGGTGATGATTTTCATGACACTTGAAAGAAATTCTCTATTAAACTTCAAAATGCTCTCTCAAACTTAGTTTCTTTATATTAAAAAATTATTGGAAGGAAGACTGACAGACATGTGGACAGATGGACACACAACCTTAAGAGGCTGAGTTTGTTTAAAGACTCAGCTGAAATACCACTTTCATTCCAGACCCCCAAAATACATCGAATTTACCTGGTTGCAGATGATGACAAAGTCTTCAATTTCAACATATCTGAACAAGTGGAACCCAACCATTTCAAATACGTTTGGGCTTGTGTGTTTGGCATTTTTCTGACCCATGTGTCAGTGTGAAACCCTTTGCTACAGTATAGAGGGGGAAGGCAAATTCACTGAACTAAAAAAATGGAAGGAAAATGCCATGTGGACATTTAGATTGGACTCAGAGGAAAGCTTTCAAGTGATTAATGGCACTGAGGAGGCCGGGAGTTCCTTCAGGATCGGGCATATCAAGGATGCTCTTGATGTATTTGGTCCTGCCTCCGTATGCAGGGGTGGATGACAGGACAGAAAGTGGTCACTGCCATCCCTACATTTCACTGATTCCAGATTTCAAATGCYGCTGCTAAGCTGCTCTTTTCCTGGTCCTGTGTTTCTATCAGCTCTTCTCTGTTAGGCTTTTCTCTGTTGCTGTATATATGTCGTCCTTGAATATCAAAACAACTGCCCTGTCCTCATTTTTATGCTTCTTTGTTGCATATCCTTAATCTGTTAATACTGTTTTCTGCTGTGCCCTGGACTGGAAACATCCACTCTTCTTCCCCATAGACATAGCTTCTCTTTTGGTGTGTTTTTATCCACGCTTATTATCAGAAGATTACTCACTTGGTGGAATAAACTGGGCCTGTCATTTAATCTCTCCTCTTCAGACCCGGCTGTTCTGAAGTCTTTCCTCTTGTCATATACTACATAAATAATGTCTATCTCTCTCCTGGGGACTGAAATGTTTCGGTTTTACCTTTGGYGCTGGGCTTAGAGGACACGCAGCATGACATTCAGCAGATCAGTCTGTATGACCTAGTGCGTCCTTTCTTAGCAATCCAGGAAATCAGAAGCATTAACATTTTCATGCAGAGCCTAAAGCATTTTTTGCCATAAGTACCGTGGAAAGCCTGTTTTAAGTTTATGCCCCAAGCAAGAGGCTGCTGCTTGAAATATAACATCTCCAGTGTAATTAAAGTGACCATAGTGTGAACAAAACCACAGAAAGATTGATCTCACTGAAGGAAAACTGGGAAAGTGTCTTCAGCTTCAGTAGAAGCAGGACCAAACTCTACCTGTACAGCACTCAACTCGGGAGAAAACATTAGCTTATGTCCTGCAAAAAAGACTCACTACTAAATCTTATATCACTTTCATTTGTGGACCACTGGAGTAGCAATATGTGGAGAATATGTCAAATCCAAGAGAAAAGAAGCCATGCTGTAAAATTATCTCTGAACTAACTAAGCACCAGAAATATGTGTGCAGAAATCCAAGGCAAAGCAGAGACCGTCATGCTACAGAGAAATCGGTCACTTCATTCTTGCATTGGAGAGGTTAAACCTGCAGTGACCATGTTTGCCTTCAAACACCAATGCAGAAGACACCCTTCCAAAGCCAGACAAATGCATAAAGTCTGTCCTATTCTGCCTCAACCACCTACTGCTTGGATGGCATGAAGAGGATTGGTGCTTCTTCCTATTCCTATTTTGGTTTGGGTTTTGTTCTTCCCAATTTTAGTTCTGCTAAGCACAGTCAGCTGGGAAAAGCTTGTGTTGCCACAGAAGTGCCTAACAMCTAGGAGTGCCTGAGCCGCAATGGTAATTACTTCTTCTGGCATTGTTGTCTTGAATAAGGCTTTTCTCTTTTTTTTCCCCTGGTGGTTTATTGTACTCTGTGTACTGCTGCAATTACTGAGCTGTTCAGCCTTGAATGGAAGACTATTAGATCCAAATCCTACTTACAGATGATTTAAATCACAGGCTTTTAAAGTTGCAGTTTGTTCTCATGATTACATTGTCATCTTAACTTGTAAGTCAGTTTGGGTTTGAGTTTATGCAATTTGGTATAAGTAGCATGTACAAGCGAAGGCAGGCTTCCTGCCTTTATATCAAAACTAGTAGTTAACAGTGCTAACTTAGATCCCTCTAACCCTGGTAGRCAGAAAATACTATGGGAAAAGACCCTGTGAATTGACAGCCCAGCAGGATTTGTCTGGAAGAATGAGAAGGGAACTGGGTCTAACCATCCCTCGTGCACARAGTGACACTGCGAGGCAAATACCACAGGGATGGGAGGAAGAAAGCAAGAAAGAAAAGAGTTATCTGAATAAAAAGATAATAAGCAAACCAAAAGCCATTCTGCAGAGACCAGACTGTATCTGCAGTTTTCAGGAAGACACGAGTCGCTGTGCTGATTGCTGGGAGGTGCCAAATCCAGTAGCCTGGCAGAGGCGAAGCTGCCGCAGCTTCACGTCCCCAGGCCCAGCCAGTACTGTATTCCCCACAGGTACACCCACAAACACATGTATACTACATGTATACATACATATATATATACACACGGCCGGTCACACGGGTCAGAGCAGACAGAAAACACAGCAATCACACAAACACCATAAGCACCAGTGGTCTCACCTTGTTCCTCCTCTTGTAATCAGGATGCAAGTCTGTTAGTGCAATATGTATACACAAATATATGCATATATACAATATATACAATATATTCCACTATTTGTGGAATATATATATTCATATATATATTTAGTTAGTGGAATACATACATGTAATGTGGATTCCTCCAGTTACTGGCTCAGACACTAAATCTATCCAGCAGCTGGTCCCTGGATCCCAGTCTCCCCTATTGCTGGGACCTGGATCTATGAGCCCCCGAGGTCTGCAGCCCCAGTCCAGCTGCTGGTACTCAGAACTACACAGACACACACACAAACAGTCTCTCCAGTAGCTGGCTCAGACCTCCAGTCCCTGCAGTAGCCAACTCGCAGACCCTCTGGTCCCTCCATTGTTTGGTCCCTGGGCCATGGTCTCTCCCATACCCACCTCCCAGACCTCTCATCCCACTTGCCAGCTAGTCTGGTCCTTATCGGGCCTTTGTGCTCATGGTGATTAACCATTGATCACACAACCTAACACTAAAGCTCTGCTATGGCCCAACACAAAATGGTTTGGCTGTATGGCTTCCAACCCACAGCCAGGAGAAGTCTGCTTAACTCAGGTTTAACACCAAGGTCCTGACTACATATGCACAGCTCACTCCTGCCTGCAAAATGCTATGGAGAGAACATCCCAGAGCACGCTTAGCTGCTCCTCAAGGAGATGGACATCCATTAGCCTACACTYTTTGAAAGAGGGCTTCTTTGCTTTGTTTTTACGCAGCACTGGGCAGTCTTGATCTGAACACAACTAATAAAGTGTTATGATCATGACCGTAAGTTCATGCTGGTACCAGACATTGCCAAAATAGAAAGCTGCTTCCTTCTCTTTTCCTAGGACCTCCTCCTCCTTTGAGACACACTGATGGAAAGGTGTCCTGAGGCACCAATTTACACAACATGGAAGCAGGAATTTTATCCCCAATCTTCCCAAAGCTGGCTGTCAGCATGCATTACTTTTTCTTTGCAATCAGTGCATGCCTCAGCTTTAACTGTGCCATGATGGAATGGGCGAATGGAAAAGTTTTTTATTTGTTCATGTCACCAAAACCTCAGTATGGGTGCAGGGCCTGCTTAGGCTTCTGCTGATGGTTCRCTGTACATGTTGCCACATCCTGAGGTGTGTAAAATTACGTGGGTTTTTGGCTGGTCTGTTGGTGTGTTGAGCTCTGTTAGGTGGTGGGCAGCTGGGACCTAACCAGTGAAGTATGGTGTTCCTTCTGCTCAAGGTGACAGGCTCATCCTGGAAGAGGTGTTTCCACCTGCCCAACAGCTGGCTGCACAGCTGGTGATGTCAGTGAGGATTAGCTTTGGAGACAGTGTGGGACAGAGTTGCCTCCCCGGTTGTTCTGARGGGCCAAGTCTTTTTATGCAACCTTGTGTGAATCCCATCAGTAATTTATGGATTTTTCTGCTGTCTCGCAAATTAGACAGTTATTAATCCCTGTCCTGGGGTAAGGTTGTTAYTGCTCTGAAAAGGTGAAAGTGAATGTTTGGTATTTATCTGGATGACACAAAGTCACTGAAACAGCAGACTCCCCAGGGGCACTGGAAGAGCTTTCTTGACATGAGTCTGAAAAGCTAGTAAAATCTGTGCAGACACCAGCTATGTCACCAATCTGCTGTCTGTCCTAGACATACAACAAGACCAAACTCCTTCCACTCCTCATGCTGGCAGGGCTCTGAGCAGCTTGCAGGATGGAGACCTTAAATTTGTAGTCGTACATATATCGCTGTGGAAAGGCTCTGCAGATCAGTGCTTATGCAACAAGACAGACTGTCATTTGCCCACCATTTGCTTCCATGAAAGGGGAAGAATTACCATAAAGGCCAGCAGCAAGGTACTGTATATATTCTCCAGGCATTTGTCAGTTGTAAGGTTGCCAGAAACACCTCCACCACTCCATCTGTCACTAACAGCATTTTAAGAATGTGACTGTATCCCTTATCCCGAGAAGAATATCGAAGGGGAAAAGGGCCTCTGAGGTAGAAAGGTTTTAAAAGATGCATTTTAAACAAACACAGAAAGTACAACCAAGCCAGCATTTCACACTTGACTTTGTGCTTGGAAGCAGCCCACCCTGGTAGTGACTCTATTTCATATTGCCTATTCCTGAGGTTTGACAGAGTTCTTCAAATCAGCCTGTGCACCAGGTTTTTGTTAATCCTTGATTTGCTTGCTGTGCCAAATGATGACAGTTCATTAAAAATAACTGGCCCATGGAGAGGACAGGGCATTTCAAGAAGCCATGAAGGTACCTTTTATAATAAATCTGCAGCACGGGAAATGCAAATTTCTTGCCCAGACAGCACATGCTTGTAGAGCCCCTATCACTGTGCTGTACTAGAGTTACTCAACATCTTCTGCATGTCTCTTCTTGCAACATAACTTGGGAACAGTGAAAAAGTGCTTAAATTGTGTGTCAGCAGTCACACAGATGGTCTCTGTCAGACCACAAGCTGCCCACAGTGTGTTTCCCTCTCACCTGCTACGTGGTAGTGAGACAGAGATGATATAGCTAYACGGAGGCTCTTGCTTTTAATTCAGTATAACATATGAGCTCAGCCTCCTCACTGAACACAGTACAGATGGAAAAGGCTGTACAGTGTTCCTGCTCAAAGGGGCGTTTCCAGCCTAAGGACAGCATCCTAAACACAAATAACCCAATACAAATTCCCTGTGAGAAATGAACAGATTTTATAAAGTCAACAAAGAAAAATAAATGGCATGCCAAGAAGTGTGGCTCAGCTCATGTAAAGCATCTCCACCAAAGAGCCTGGGATCCTCCCATCCCTGTTCAGTACATGTGGATGCAAGTTTAGGTGCAAGCAGCAACAGGATACACAGGTCTAAGCCAGAGACTGAGAGATGTTAGCTAAATTTCCAACCCATAGACAGGACACTGACCTGCTTGCTGGGGTTCCCAGATAGAAACCATCTATCATGGTTGTGTCCATCCAGGTCATAACACCAGGCAGAATTTTTTTTCAGTGTTTCCTCTTGCCACATGGTTTGCTGCTGGTCGCAGCAAATATTCTTCACTACTTGCCCACTTCAACACTTCCAGCCAGTCTGTAGAGACAGAGAAAACCAAGGATAGCCAAACCCAAGATATGCAGTGCATGGGTCAGGAACCTGGGACAGCATATTTGACTACAGCCCTGCTGCTGTGACAGCTCAATCCTTTTACCTCCACAAATATAGTTCTGAATATGGCAATAATTAGGGTAATYGCACACCTTTTTTGCAATTCTTTTGATTTTAGATGATTTGAGTGCGGGTCCCAACACCTGTCTCACTATGCCTCTTCTCCATGATAATCTGTCAGCTCTGGAGCCTCCCTATTCTCCCCTCATGCCAACTCATGTGTGAKGAACAATATACACATTATATACAATCTACATGTGTGCAGACACATCTACCAAAGCCCTCTCACAAAGATGCTAAGATTTCTCATGCAAGGGGGACTGAACCAATGTAACTTCAGAGCTAGCAGTCTGATCACTTTACAGGCTGGAGGCTGGGGTCCTTTAATCACTGGACATTTTTATAGCAAGGATAAGATAGGGAAAAACCCAAAAACCGCTGAGTATGCATGGGAGCATGCAGAAGACACATAGGCTACAAGCCCATAAGCTGAAGGGCTAAGCGTGAGCCATGGCACATCTAGAGAGAAGCATGAGGCAGTGGTCAGAGCCCTGAACTCCGGGGTTTGAGATGTGAGAGACTACATAGTCCATAAACCCAAAAGGGAAAGGAGCAAAGAGCTCCACAAAGAGTGAGCGAAGCAGACAGGCCTGGGAGGACATAGGGTCTGTCTGGTTTTTGTGCAAAATTAGGGACTGAGTAAGGGATGACACACCAACTGCTAACTTCAGGGAAGCACACAAATAGATCTAGACCTGACCCTGGCATTAGCACCAGCCCTATACAAATGAGCAATCTAAGCACACTGCTGAAAGCACAGCAGTCTATGGTATTTTATTCCCTGCCTCTGCCAACAGCCAGTCTTGCCTCTGGCTATAAATGTGTAAGACTCTAGGGACCAGGTAACACATGTAAAATAAACTGTTACAGTCCTGAAACAGACGTATTAGTCATTGCTATTTTCACCACCCTTTGGTGTTAAGTGGTCCCAAAGGACTTCATGCTCCCCGCATGAATCCCTCCAGTCCCATTGAAACAGCCACTCGGGAGCAACAGTGCTGGGGATTTCACAGACCTCGGTGCACATGAAGCGGGGAACAATATGTCATGAGAACAATGGTGTGATGTCAGCCCTGACAGTCACTTCTCCTCCTGCATCACTGGTGCGTGCCATTCCCAGCCCCACCACAGCCGTCATGATGCGTTGGAAAGATTCATTCCTCCGCYTTGTGCTGGCACAGGGAGAAGGAAAACGCCGGGAGGGAGGTGAGCACGCTGCTGATGTGGGTGATCTGGGACAGCAATTAGCTCTATTTTGACATCAACACCCCGCTGCTCAGTGACAACACATTTTGCTGAGGTAATTCTCCATTGCCGTGCAGATGCATGCACCATCCAAAGGCAGATCCTCACTCTAGTCTCCTTCAGAGCTGCTTGAATCTACAATTACGGTGAGCCTGAAACGACATCGAGAAAACGCTAGTGTCCTCAAGAATATAATCCAGTCTAACCCATTCAAGGTGATGCATCATGTTGTCTTCCTTCCTTACCTCTTAGACATGTGTGCACTCTTATAATTTCACTTTTATTACCTTTTCAAGAAAAGAGGTGCCTGCTGAGAAGGYTGGACCTAAAATCAGCAGGCTATGGGAAAAACACATTGCCCATGCTGTCAGCACCTAAAATAGTCTGGATTGGATTTTATGTAATGGCATCAACAGCTTAAAAATTTGTATGTCTAGTCACACACAGCATATGCACATTCACCACACACAACATGTCAGCTTGAGGATACATATATATCTAAAAAGTATTTGGAAAGCCTGTTCAGTTTTGGTTTTCTCACAGTTCTTACACACAACTGGAGCCATGGAAGGCTGTGTCCTTCTAAAAGTTGAGAAGATGGACATCAGCTCCAGATGTTGTAAATCTGATATATAACCTGGACATACAGGCTACCCTGCAATACTGAAATAAGTAGTAGGGACAGAGTTGCAAGCTAGACCCTGTATCATTAGGTGCCATGGGTTTAATGAGGGAGGTCCATCTCAGTGGATAACACGGTAGGCAAGGACGCACAGACTCAGAGTCCACTCCTAGCTCAGCTGGGTGCTGTGGCCCAGATGCCTCTCTACAATCCCAGATCCACATTGAAACCCATGAACAAGAAATGTCTTATGAGTGGGGTTTTCTTGGAGTGGCTTGGGAACCATTATGCCTRCTCCATCATTTATTTTTTTCTTCATTCAGATTTGGGGAGTAAAATTGCAAATTTCTCTCCAAAATGAAAGTGATTCTGAAAAGATATGCCTTGATACCGCTGAAACAATTGCTATTGAAATGCACTTTGTTGCACCACTTCCATCATGCTAAATCCCTACTTGGGTCTGTGTTTGGTATTTGATGTGTAAGACCCAAGATTCCTCTCCCCAGASTCCCTCAGGTGCCAGTGAAGGAAGAGGAGTTCCCCCAACAGGTAGTTCAAAGCTGGTGCCCCMCAGAAGCTGCCTCCTGCTCTACTGACTACGGAGGCAGGTTAAGGAGATGGACTTTCCAGAATACATGATCAGCTACCAACTACCCATCACATGTTACTATCATCTCACACTGTGACATTCTCACCAGAATATCACAAGTGGAGTTAAACAGTCCAGCTCTATGGCTGCAGCACGTGTGAATTTAAAGACAGACGCATTTTTGCCAGAAAGCTCTTTTTTTGGAACATGCATGTTCTAATTATCTTTTTATTTCATCATATCTCAATGAGCTTTAGTTTAGTTGCCGTTTGGGACTGATACTTTGCAAAGACATTTTTCAAGTTGCAGTTGCAGTTGGTTCTGAGACTGAAAGAAATAAGCAATAACTTCAAGTCAACTTTAGATTTGGACAACATTAAAAATGAGTGATCACTACAGATAAGACTTTTATTGTGAAGGACAGGATTTGTGAACTCAGAAGGTACTTACTGTTTCTTTCTTGAATATATATAACCTTCAGTGACATTTTTATGACTTGATATTTGCTGAGAGACGATCAACTGACACAGTTACATGTATTCCAAAGGGTCTCGTTAGAACCCATTCATTCTCTACGCAGTTTTAATGAGGCTATAACCATGGTATCTATCTGCTATATCTATGCAATCTGGATTGGTAACAGGATTTTATGACATCAGGAAGTCCCCTGGGGACTTTTTGTTGAAATCACTCCTGCTTAATGGGATGGGCAGCAAGAAAAAGCTGACAGAGAGAAACTGGAAGCAACCAATTTTTTGAGATAACCTATCAATGTTGAACCCGGGGCAGGATATGGGTTGTCACCATCCCCTCCTAACAAGACTACTGTCCGTGGCTGACCCCACAGCCATTCTCAGTGCTGGGAAATGGGACTTCATCATGAAAAGAAATTTTCTTGTAAAAACCCTGCTCACATTATCCTAAGTGGGCACATGCTGATGGAACAAGGAGACAAAAAAACCTGAGCACACGCAACACACTTGGCTTTTATCATCTCATTGAAGCATACCAAATACTACCGGTTCCCTATCTAAAGCACAGGGAAGACGTAATGACAAGCTGTCCTCAAGAAATCTGGTCCAATGTCAACCATAYGCAACTTTTGTCTAGGCACAGATATGACAGAGGCACAACTCTGAGTATGACCGACCTTTCAGCAAATAAGATGTACGTGGCTCTTCCGCTAATAATACACGCATGAGTTTTTCCAAAGAAACTAGGGTCTATATAAGAAAACTGGCTGTTCCTTGCATGAAGACACATTGTACACCAACAGATGGGATCTGAGATAGCTTCTCCCAGTTCTTCAAGTGAAGAAAGCTGTACTGGCTCTAATTTGCTGCTGTAATTGTTTGTATAAGGACACTTGTTGGCATAAGGAAGATGTAGCCACTACTGTTCAAATTATTGGCAAATGTTTCAGAGACATCACTACAACTGAAATACCAGACTCTCAAGCTAAAATTCACCTTTGGGTAATAAAAATACTCCTCTCCTCCTGTGATACACCCACACATTAAAATAGAAATGTGGAAATACCTCACACAGGGTCTACTTCTCCCTGTTTTGAGAACGGAAGAGGCRCATGGGCACTCTGCCAGCCATCCACACGGGCAAATGTCCCCCGTAGAGCTCTGCCCAGACGGCACACAAGCACCGTGCCTTTTCCTTCCACAGTATGTGGGGATCYGTGCCAGATACCCAGGAGCAAGACTTAACACATCATTCCTAGAAGGTGAGATGTGGAGAACTATCTTGGACTGGTGTGATCACTGCCACAGCCTGGCACTTCCCTGAAGTGCCAGGAGCAGGCACATTGCCCAAAATGTTATTAATTTTACAGCCAATCAGTTTTCAATATAATTCTTTCCTGCTGAACTGTAATTTATTTGTGATAACAACAACTTCATTTCACTGAATGGCTTTTTAATACCTCTAACCACAAAAAAAATTAATTTTACCACATGTCACCCCTCATTGTCAGCTCAGCAGTGGATTATCCTAACTTGGGTTTAAGCCTCCGGGGCCTAWGTGTGGATATGTGATAATGACCAGATGCTTTACCTGAGCAATAGAGATTTACTAGAATAAAGGAAGAGAATTACATTTCTGTATGCTTTCAGTTATCTGCAGGATTGAGGACTTTTTTGTGACRGCATCCATCACTGACAAGCACTAGAGAGCTGGAAATTAAGCATACGGTAATAATAATCAGAGTGTAATGGCCTCCTGGCTGGCCTGAGCATCTGTTTTGCTTTCAGCTCAGCTAGTGACAACTCTCTRCTCTTAAACAGAAATTCATCTGACTAAATATAGGCGTCTCTAAGGGAGCAGTGCCTTTGAGCTAGTCCTCCTGGGCTTCCCAAACAGCGGAGTCTAGGGGCTGGTCACGAATCTGTGTGTCCAGGGACTCTTGTTGCCTCTCGTTTGGCATTTTCCCAGGTCTCCCAGAGCTCCCCCTCGGTGAGGCAGCTCCTGGTCTGGCCCCAAGCAGGGTAAGCAGGGGCTCCGCTGGATTCCCATCCAGATCCAGATGTCGCAGTGACGTGACTGCACTCTCTGGTGTCACTCGTGTGCCCGTGGGCCACTCTTCCTCTATACCAGAGCCCATGCTGTGGTCGGATAAACCCAGAATAGACAGGGTATATCTGGAAATTGCGAGTAAGAAGACTAACCCCAAAGCYGTAGGAAGCCCTGCTCAGCCTTGCTGCAGATAGTCTGCTCTTTCCCTGACAAACCCATGCTGTAAATATTCTGCTCTTTCCCAGACCGACCCAACCATCCATGYCTTTTTACCCCAGCTCCTCCCTCAAAATTTCTCTTTACTCACTGTAGTCCTCATCTCAGGTAGATGGTGTCCTAGGAGCAGTCCTCCCATGGTTTCCAGTCCCAGCAATGGAGAAAAGGCATTGTCCAACTGCTTCTTCTCACCCAATCCCAGTTGGTAGTGGAGTACTCATGTTTSAGGGACCTCAAGTCTGGGCTGGACCAGCCTCCCCAACAGCCTCCTCTGTGATGAGATGTCTCACCCGACGACTGATGGGAAACTGCAATGAGCATAAACACACAGTTAGATGCTCTCCCCTTGGCCGCAAGCATATCTCAGCTTATATTGAAGTAGATGTCTAAACCAGATAACTATCAGATAAATATTGCTCTAAAGATTTCTTCTGCCCACTCACTCTAAAAGAAGCATAAGCAGATTGGTTTASGTGTCTAAGGCTGCTTGAACCCTTTTTTTTCCAAAGCAACGGTGGCTTTCCTGCAAACCTCAACACCAGAGAGAGCCCTTGGCCCATGTCGGTGGTTGGTAAGCACTAAGACTGCAAGTTGCTCACAAGGATGCATGAGTCCTGCYTGCGGGGACCACTGCTCCTCTCTCTGGGGAACGCTGGATGTGCGAACAAGTTTTCACTAAAACAAAACATCCAAACAGCTGTTTTGCACAGGACCAGGTGATTAAATGTGACAGCAATCCGCCGCATCAAGGCTGGGCTGAGTTTTGAATGTGGTTAGTTAAATTGTTCAGCACACCAGGCCATTTCTTCTGGGAGCTTTTTGACTCAAATATATGCCACAAATAAACACTGAAAAAAAGTAAATGAGTATTTAAAATCAATTTGTAAGTAGCAACTTAAGTTACTTATTGCCATTGTGAAAAATAAGATGTTTCATTATTTTCAGGAAGGTTTTTATACATTTTACCTTTTTGATTACACTGAAATGCCAYGCATGCAGGGTGTGCTGAGACATATAACGAAGGACAATAAAGGCTGCCAGGCAGGCTTCTTAAATGCAGACCCATTTRAAAATGTGATTACCTTTCAATATAGCACAATAAGATGAATATTTGAAGAAATTGAAGCAGGTCTAATGTATAAGTACTTCAGCAGAGTATTTGTGATCTGCATAATGGAGTCCTGCACACAACTTGTATTGAAATTGGCCTAATCTCAATCTTACATTGTGGTCTGAAGAACCCAGCTGAAGGTTGTATGGAAGGGTTGTATGGAAAGCACTGGCAACAGGTCRAGATTTAGGTGGTGTCATGGGACTATATAACCACTGCAGAATAACTAGGTGTCTCTGYCAGGTGCAAGGTGATGGGCAAAATCGCAAAGAACATCAGCAGTAGAAAAATTAAYTGGGATTTACCACCACATGGGCAGATTACATCCCAAATGCATAAGGTGCTCCTAAAGGACTGTTTAGCAAAAAGGCTTCAGTGTGCCACAAAGCCAGTGGCTATTCCACCGGGGTGGCAGAAAAAGTGAAGGACAGCCTTGTGTTACCTCTGATGGGCACGTGTRTCGGTGTGCCTGACTGCTGCTCCTGTGAGACTCCACGGCACATTAATGGAGGTCACAGCCTGGGAGAATGGAAGTTTTTGGTCATTAGGCTGAGTTAACAAGTCAAAGCCCAGAAATTTAGGAAGACCAAGGACATCTGAAATGCTCCTCCAAGAAAGTAGACGAGGACTGTACTGACAATAGCCTCTGGGTCTCTGGCACAAGCTATCACAGAGAAGAGTCTGCAGAGAGGGAAGCAACAGCACCAGTGCATCCTACCATAACTTGCACGGGTTTAAGGAATAGTAGGTAATAAAACCTTGTGCATTCACTTCCCCTCACTTTAACATTTGTCTCCCATTGCTTTATACCTCAGATCAATTAAAGCAACTCTTGGTCTTGTAGAAGCTGCTTTTGGGTCACATCAACATGTTGGCAAATGGGATCCCACAGAGGAAAAGTCTAACTGATGAGCTATGTAAGGGGACTACTGTGAGGTGGATAGAGGTGGCCTCTGAGTGCAGATCTAGCAGTGTCTGGACTCCAGGGTTCCTTCCTGGAAGATGTGCAAGAAGCCATCAGACAGAAGAAATAAGTGAGATCTGTGGGAGAGTTTGCTCCCTATGGCAGTTGCCTTCCCTGTGTCGCAAATCCTGGCTGCTGGACTAGTCTGAGAGTCATGATATCCCCTGAAAGATGGAAGGAAATTGGGGAAGCTATTGTAAACAGGCTATAATAAAGGTGGTGTGAGGATAGCTACAACTACCATCTGATAGAGATGGCCACTGTTAGAATACTTAGAGTGGTTTTGGATAGATGTGTCCTGTCACTAAAGTGAGGAAAATGGTATTTTCCTCAGGAAACCCAAACTGGTGTCTGCACAAAAAGCAGATCTGAAGGGAGATGGCGAGGAAAAACAAAAACAGATCTCAGGACTGGTAATGCTAGAAGAGAACTGGGAATGTAGGTGGGAGCAGAACAGATGGTTACCAAAACCAATGTGAACATAGAGACACCACTACACATGAAGACAGCGCCTGTTCTCTGTCTGACTCTCTTTATATCRTGCTTTATCCTGAGCACCCAGCTCTGTGAATGGTGGGATGCCTGAAATGAGAGCACCAGAGAAAGCCAGAAACTCACAGGCACTGGCAAAAAGACCTAAATACGTACAGTTTGCCTGTGCCACTGCTGCCATTGAAGCGTGACATTAGCCTGGACACAGYGGGAGTGTTTAACCCAAAGGCAAGGGAAGGAATTAGTCTGAGGGTCTCATGTCATAGAATAGAACCCAGAAATGTGATTTAGTGCTGAATATCAAGAAACATTGTATTGGACTTTATTGTAGCAGCTGTGTGTAAGCCTGGTGGAWGAGACTAGAATGAGTGCAAAGTCCCCAAGCTCCAGCCCCAAAACCAGGAGAGCAGAGACGCCTTTTGGTATCTGGTGGAGCAAAGGTGAACTAGATGGAAGGGACTAATCGGCAGGACTGAGACTTGGTTTTTGTGTGTATTGTGTGAAAAGCAATTCTGTTAAAAAGCAGTTAAAAATGGAGAAAAATTTGAATGATAGCAAGATACAGCAATCTGGAGTCCTAACCACAGGCAGTGACTTCCCACACTGGAATGTAAAATTAAGGGCATGGGAGAGAAATGGGAAAGGAAAGCAAAAGATTTCAAACTGGAGTTTGAAAAGGTTCCTGTGAGAACTGGGTGAAGGTGTGAGGAGATCTTCTGTGAGTTAAAAGGAAGGTGCCTGGAAGACAGGAGTATCAGAAGGCCATAAGGAGAGCTCCATGAAGACCTTCTTGCAGTTGTCCCTRGATGGTTTGGACAGAGCACCATCACGGTTCAGGCAGGAGGAGATGTCCATGTTGCTGTGTGAATGTAGGCAGTTGTAAAACCTCTACAGGCCCCCTGGGATAGGAGCCCATATTCATTTGTCACTCTAAGTGTGGTTTGTTAAAGGAAGTGACCAGTTTCCTAGAAGACAGGAAAGACTGTGGTTAGGAGGTTTATTGGGACAATGAGCCCTGACATTGTTTCTGGCTGTATCACTTCTTCTTTGGGCATTCCTATGGGCAAGGCATTCCACAAAGAAATGTAGCCCTCCCCTCWGCCAGCTCCCTAAGAAGGTTATGAGTAGTATTCTCATGGGGAGGGAGAACCGCCTAACAACCCATGTAAGCTTGAGTTTGAAAGTACTTTGGATAATGGCAACAGAGCAGTTGTCAGAAAAAAARAGTGCTGCTTAGATTATGACAGAGGACCCAAACTGGACATAACTTCATTGTGAAACTAAATGACTTGGAGGTGAGTACRAGTGGAAGGTAGTGAGGACTCTGGCTTCAGAGACTGCTACCAACCTGCAAGAAGGAGGAAAATATTCTGCCTACACTGAAATGCCAAAAGACCCATTACAGACAGGTGTAGGCAGAAGAGCAGCAGATGCCTATGGGCTGCATGAGACTGGAACAAGCCTGAAAAGGAATTCTCTACAGTGGGGTAGTGAACTAATTAAAGGCATTGTGGAGGAAAGATGAGGGAGGTTAGACAGAACCTCAACAGCTTGTAGACAAAACCTTACACAGCTTCTACCAGGGAAGACCATGTATACTCAGGTATCTCAGCCACTGCGGATCTACCCCAAAAACCCCAGTTCTTCTCCTTCTTCTAACTGTCTCCCTCACACACTTTTTGTAGATACCCCTGTCTGAGACACGCGTACAATTAAAACCATATTCATGAACAAAAACATCTGCTTCAGTATTGCCCTTAGCAGCAAAGCATTGTGTGTAATTAAAAATTAATTCCTTTTTTATATATTCCTCTGTATAGAAATTAATTTAATTAACAGGAAGATTACAAGCTTCAATAAAAAACAGGTTGTTATTAGTCCTGATTCCTGTACGTTATCTTCTCTTTACACAGCAGATGAAAATGGCTGAAAATTAACCTTGCAAGGCTTGTCTGGTTCTTCCCAGTCCAATAGATAGCCTTTAATTTAGGTTCCAGGCATGGAGCCAGAGTATCATTTTTGAAGACTGTTTAGCTGTGATAAGTCATGCTTCCAAGTGGCAACATTTTCAAAAGAAGTTGTGTTTTATAAGACCTTAAATCAAATTTTCACTTGTGACTTACAAACGTGGGTCTGGAACATCAGTCGCAGAAATATCCCTGGTCCCAAAAACCCAATGTTAACAGTACGAGTCAAGTCCCTTTGAAGATCTGGGTCCTGCAAGTATTGATATGCCAGGGCTTTGACCCACCAGCAAGATACTGCACATCAGCTGCTCTACAGTAGTTGTTTATGTTCTTGGGCCTAGCATTGGCTGGTAAACAGAAGGCAGTTTATCCCTTAGGAAAAGAGAGATTCAAATTACCTCCTTTTTACTACTACTGTCTTCTGAAAGGTAAAAGCAAATACACAGACAGTTATTGAGAAGTTGATGAAGAACTGCATTTACATATGAGCCTTCAGGCTCTGAAGAGACAGTGTCATAAATAAAAACATAATGCTGTTCCTCAGAATTATTTATCCAAGGCTTAAATTCATTTATCATACTGATTTAGTGTGAATGGCCTTAAAATGCTTCAAAAATACTAGATGTTAACTGTGGGCCAGATTCATTTCTGTGCTATGCCAACTTATGCTGGGGAAACTTTCTCAGCAAACTTTGCTGCATCACCTTTTGCTTCAATATTGTTTCTCTTTTGCCTGTTTGTTTGAGGAAATTAAATCACATCTTTAAAAAATTGTAGGTGAGAAATGTATACCATGGTTCATTTGAGGAGACAAATTAGTTCATTTAAACATTTGTGGTTGGTTT
This sequence comes from Oceanodroma leucorhoa, assembly GCA_030449065.1. Lineage (NCBI taxonomy): Eukaryota > Metazoa > Chordata > Aves > Procellariiformes > Oceanodroma > Oceanodroma leucorhoa. The sequence continues at coordinate 8,714,546 of JASVER010000021.1, forward strand.
GAGAGTCCAGAGGTGTAGTTCCGGGTATCACAGAAGAAGAGAACAGACCTAAGACTTGGCTCATAACCTCAGGCCTGAGTAGGCAATTGTAAATCCTGGGYAGGTGACAGGCACCTGGCCGGTGTGACTACAGCATAGAAGGACAACATCACCAAGAAAAGGACCTGGTTGTAGGATTTACCTCAGAAGACTTAGAGAAAATGTATCAACTTCAAGGAATTTTTTCAGTAGTTTGCCATTTAGATCCATTTTGATTATTCCTGGGTGGAAAATTCCTTGCTCTGGATTGAGTTGATTTCAGCTAGAAATGGCTACTCACCTTTTGCGGTGAACAGGAAAGGCAGCCAGGCACTGTGCTAACACTATTGCCTCTTTTTCTTACCTTGCACTCCAGGAATGGTGTCTTTTGACCATGTGGGGCAAGTGGGCTTGGGTGGTTCTTCAGGTTCATTGGGAATAAATCACTACTGAATCTCTGTGCTGATCTGTGTGAGTTATAACTTCTAGAGCTGTATGCATAGACTCTTGGCCACAAGTTGGAGTCACCAATCAGCAAGAATTTGGATCTATCACTTTTAAAGATGTTCAGTGAATCAGGAAGGAGTAGGTAATTCAGCTTTGTGGCCCAGGTCTTCCATGATGGGGCCTAAATATTATTGCTGCTCTGTGCAACCTCCGTCCCCCTTTTTCTTTATTTAGATGGCAGAACTTGGATTATAAATTCACAAATTGCTCCTGCTAATGTGAATAAATATGTCCCATCATACTTAATAATTAAGCCAGTGGGTGGAAATCCTCAACAGATTATTGAGAATACTAGGATGCTGCATCAGCAATACAGCAATGCCATATTATAAGGAGGATTGACATCAGATGATTTACGCCGAGATACTTTTTCATATTCCTCTGCGGGGATACCAGGCTAATTGAGTATGTAATTAGCCCAGATGTGAAAAACTGCAGTAGTTTAGTTCTTCACATTCTTGTTTTAACTCCAGAAATATGCAACAGAATGAGTTCCAACTTATTAACTGGTGGAGATGTTGGAAGGAACACGTGTTTAGTAGGGAAGGAGCTTGTATAATGCCGTACCAGAAGGCTCAGCAGCAGCCCTTCGTCCTACTGCTAGGGATGCAAAGCCACTTGCAGAACTGAGCACGAAGGCCCACTGCCACTCAGCTGGTTTAGGTATTAATCTGCAGGGTCCTACATAGTAGCATAATTCAGTCGCTTGAACAGCCACTTAGGTCATCAGMGACATCACCCTGACAACAGTTTTTACAGACAGGTTCAAGTCGCCTGTAGGTCCTGTTTCACATCTGCTAGCTCAATGCAAATGTTTCAGATGTCTCAAATATTGGGTGTCTTTTCCGATCTTCATCTAGAACCCTGGTTTCATGTCCATGGAAGACAATAGTGGAAGGCTCTTCATTTTGTTTCTGAAAAAATTTAACATGAATGTTAAAGATGTGGGACACACTGACACATTACTGGTGTAAGCCTTGGAGGCAATAACGGAGAGACAGGCCGTGAGAACAGTGCGTACTGCCTTTCTCTGGAGAACAAGAAGAAAAATCCAGATCCTCTTTTATACTTTTCTTGAATGTTTTGCATTTAGTCTTATAAACTAAGGCACGGCCTTTAAAAAGTTTCTCTGTTGTCATGCCAGTACTTGCAAAACAGAGATTAATTCTACACTAGGAATTGCAATTTTGSTTCTACTGGATGACAAATAAAGACATGTCCCTCTGTACACCTTCTTTCATATACCTATCAGATATACTGGCTGAAAGATTATAACTTTTTAATACTTTCTTTTGGTCTTGCCTCAAATCACAAGCACTTTGGGAAAAGCAAATGAAACATACTTTTCAAGGCAGAGACTGGAAAAAAAAAAAAAACAACACTCCCACTCCTCTTCAAAACCACAAAGGAATCATGCAGGCAAAGCTCAATATTTTGTTTGTTTGTTTGTTTTTACCTAAAAAGGAAAAGCCAGAGTGTCTCTGAGGTCCAGTAAGGACTTTTATATGGAGCAGATGAGAGCTGGAGTGCAGTGATGCAATGGAAGCTAGAAAGATTAGATCAGCAGCTAGTAGCACACTAACACCTCTGGTGACTGGCAAGACAAATGCAAATCTGATTGCTCCGACCCTTGACTTTCTAAGAGATGATCAGGCAGTGTAACCCAGGAGACTTTCTGTATTAACTAGAAGACTCAGAGACTTGCTCTTTTCTAGATGATCACAGTTAAAGCTTAGTGCTCCCAAGGCAGCACCCACAGGCATACCGGCTTTGTGATTTACTACTTGAGATGACACTTGCCAGGTTGGGAAAAAAGCTTTCTCCAAATCTCTGTGTGACTCCGAGTTTTATAGAACTGAAGTAAAGTTGCTCCAGCTTCAGTTGCTTTGTGTTTTAGTTATCATTGGGTTTTATGACTGCAGAATGTTTTCCCATTTATTAGCTGCTTTGCCTGGAATGCAGCGTTGGGTGATTTATTACGGGCACGACACTCCCCCTGCAACTGGTGACGTGGTATTTGTCCAGCGATGAAGGGTTGTGAGCGAGCCGAATGGGGTCCAGCTGTGTCCCTGGATCCAACCCAGCCCCGGTCTTTGGAGGGGTAATTCCCTTTCCTGGAGTATGCAGAACTACAGCTATTTCTATCAGAGCTGACCTCTGGGCTTTTTCTTCTCAGATCTGAAATAAGTGCCCATTTCATTGTTTACATCTTGGAAGACAGCTAACAGGGTGATGGCTGAACCACTCCCCATATAGTACGAAGCTCTCTGATGGCAAATCAGAAGATTCAGCTTGCGTTTCCAACTCCACATTGTGCAATGCACGTCTTTAATCGTCTGTGTCATGAGCTTCGCAAAGCAACATTTTGGCATTACTTCCAAAATCCAATTAACTCAGCCCGATCCTGGGGTACATTTACCCATATGATCAAGGGATGTCTCTTCCCCAGCTGTACCTGGAGTTGACACTGACTGGCATCAGGATCTCCAGCTGACGGATGAAACTTGGCTGGGAGCAAGGCAGAACGATTCCCCCGTCGCTTCCTCWTGCTGGCGTACGTAAGCTGTAATTCTAGTGAGACCAAATTTTCCTTTCGAGAAAAGGGCATTGTTCTAAGCCAGTCCCACTGCACCTATTAATTTCTAAAGATTAGATGACGCTGAACTCCTTTTTCAAGCAACCCTTTCCCAGCTATAACAGCATAACTCCTTTGCTGCCGAGTTGGGTTTTTTCCCATTTAATTGGCCTACCTAGGGTTTGAGTAATCTGTCATTTTATGTTTCCTGAGTTCAAATTCTGCTGGGTGTGGTGGGCAACCATTTTACAYTGCATTCTGTCTCGCTGCTGGAATAGCTGGGAAGATTTTGAAGGTCCTCAAGCACATTGGGGAGCCAGCTCACYTCGCACTATGGCAGAAAAATAGCAATTATCTCCGATTTAAGCTGCAGGCAGAAATGAGAAATAAAMACAGAAAATGGAAACCATGCAAAAGACTTCACAGAGCTCATGGAAAACTTTTTTTAAAAGGAGCAGACTGGTAAAAGAGTACCATCTCCCTCCAGTGCTAAAGAGAAAGAGAGAGCACAGTTTAGGATTTTTAATTCCTTGGGGGCAAAAACCACCTTGTAATTGGGATAATATAGCATGTCACACAAGGGGCTTCTGGTCTGTGTGTGCTGCATGAGCAATGATTAACAAGTCACCTCCATGCCTGATCCGAACACGTCTGCTCCTTGTACACAGACGGTGTGGAGGAACGGGAAAGAGGCATTGCCTTCGTATGGTATGGAAACCTGCCCAAGCACCACCGGGAGATGACTGAGCCTGATGCCATTTTACTGACCACAACTTCAGAGGTGCGGGAGCAATCTGGGCTTTTCATAGCTACCAATTCACCTCCTGGAAAATGAGGACATTGCTTAAGAGTAAGGACTTTTGTTATGGTATAGCTGAACACAGCCCCTAGGATGGAGGTTGTCGGTTTTTCCATGTTTTTTTCCCAGCAGTATAAGACACCAGCAACAGTCTCCCAGTGCACGAATGCCCCAGAGTCCCTACAGAGCAGAAGTCTGACAGTCTCATTTCTTGGCATAGCTGCGTTTCTGCTGGCAGCTCTGTTGGGACCATGCTCCATTCCGGGGTGAACTGGCTCCCACTGGCCCTTCAAACACTAGGACATAGCAAAGGCCATAGCTCTAAAGAATCTGACTGTGGTATTAATACTCCTTTAGGAGGAAATTAGAACAGTTATTTCCCTTGGAAATGAGATATGTCTACAAGGACCTCCTAAGATTTTGAGGGTGCACATCCAGCACAGCTGAGTGCTACTATATAGCTAGGACCTCGGAAACACGTGGTCATACAAATAAATTGCAATGATGCCAACACAGTCTACAGAACATTTGCTGGGAGATTTCTGACACCTCTGCCCAGGTATTGGCTACTTGGGTGACATTTTGCGGTGAACAAACTTTAAATGGATGATATAGACTCTGGACTCCCACACACTGCAAACTTGACCAATATCTTTTGTGCACCAACATCTAATATAGAATTAAATCTACTGAAATGCAACATTTGCTTGCTGTCCCCAGCAGAAGCTCTGACATACCAGCAAGGCTGACTACACTTTCATGGCCATTTGCCACTCAGGTGAGCTCAGGGAAATATCTCTTAGTCTCTACCTCTCTCATCACAGACAGGTTAAACAGAATGGATTCTGTTCAACATACACGGAAAATTCACGCAAGGTCCCAGAAACTAACAACTTTGATACAGGWGTTGCTCTACCTGCAGTCTCAGGGCACGCTCCGAGGGCAGCATGTAAGTGCGACAGATGAAGAATCAGGCTGAGCTGGTGTCACAAGGTAGCAGAGGGAAACCGCTGACCTTTAAGCAGTGTGAAATCAGGATTCTTGAATTAAGTTTCGTACCTAGTAAAGTGCACCACAGACGGCAGGTCTGCATCTCTCAAGGCAGATATAAATTATGACCTCTTGCCTCATTAAGATTTCCTGGTAATTCTGCTGCCTTCTTAACCTATGCCAAGGGAAATTGAAGTTAGGGGTGCAACACGCTTACCCTTTCTGTAATTGCTGAGCAATAAATATTTTATCTGCTGGAGGGGAAAAAAAGGTAGGAAGAAATCTGTGGAATTCCCCTGTTTTTACCAGTTAGCGTTCAGGCTTCTCATGTTCTTTGTAAGATTTCTGGATACTTACTTTGAACACACTCTTTTCATGAGCTCGGATACAGGAAACAGAGGGGAATGAACTTGTTCGTAGGTATTTTTTATTTGACAGATGCAAAATGTCTTACACACTACCTCTGGGCAAAGTTCCCAGATAACATCAACCAGCCTAACTGGGTGCCATGAAAGAAAATTAAACCTGTTAATTCACTTTGTGCTCTGAAGCAGRTGCTGGCAAAAAATACAAGTATGTACATCGCTGCATAATTATTCTGGTTTGGTATCTGTAGGTTCACGGTAACGAAGTGGTGAAGTGATTAGTTCTCAAATAAGTAAATTTTTCATACGCTGAAGAAATTTAGAAGCCTTTTACTGAAGAGAGAAATTTAATCATGTGCTAATTCTTTCCAGCAGCTTGAGGACCAAGTGGAAAGAGATTCCCATTGGTAAGAAGTCATGGAAGTTCACCGGCATTAAAGGAGCTCCACTGGCGGTCTCCTATAAATAGTACAGGACGTAGGACTGAACTTGCCATTTCCTGCAGTGGAAAGAACTGTTCTTTCTCAATACATCACTGAGAACAGTTCAGCCCACTAACTTAATCAGAAGGGGAATTACAGGCAATATTAGGTCGGACATGAAATCCTGGCCCCACTGAAGTCAGTGGGAATTTTGCCACTAATTGCACAGAGATTTTACTCCATGCCTTTGTTCAGCAGTGCTGGGAAAGTGAAAAGCAGCAGAGAAGCTTAGTGAAGTCTTGTTGGGCTTTATGTGAATTTAGCCTGTTAAGTGAGCCTGAGCGAGCAGGATTTGGGGACAGCTCTCAAACCAGGGAGATGATGAGCTCCCACAGCCCAGGCACTGGACTTGCTCTTTGCCCTTCTGCTTGACTTACCTGCTCAGGGATGCTCTATCTCAACTAGACACAATTCTGAATCCCCTTCTAAACAAGCAGACAGCAACAGGGACAGACAGATGATAGGACTGAATTAATCAGTTCTTCCACAGTAGTGCTTCAGAAAACCAATCAAGCCTCCAGATGTGTCTGGGCCAACAGCAGCCTCAACACACTTCTTCATWCCCTGAAAAATAAGACGTTTGTCCTTATCTGCAAGGAAAACCTTCTTAGCACAGAAGCAGGAGAGGGATTCAGTTAAGCATGGCTGTCCACCCTGGAAGGAGACTCCTCCTTTGTAAGAGTCACACTCATGTGATGCCTAAAACAGACCAAATGCTTCTTTCTCTCTGTAAGCTAGGCGCCTAGTTTAGCTGTGCATTTTGGAAATGCCCCAAATCAAGTGCGATGAACCCCCCCAAGCACCCTCTTTGTGTTTGGCCTTGCACAGCACTGTGAGAGCCTCCCTCTCCATGGTGGGACATCACTCCCAGCCTGCCTGAGCCCACCGTGCTCCTCCCTGCGAGAAAACCTCCCAGAAAACCTCTGCTCTGGCAGTTGCTTCGCTGGGCAGCAGGGATCCCCTTCTGTCTCCAGCAGTGTCCCAAGAGGTGTTCTCCTTGGCAACCTCAAACAGCCACCGGGAACAGCAATTTCCAAGCAGGAAACTGAGGCGGCTGTGGGATCTCTACCCAACTTAAAACACAGTTACTTTAGGTGATTCAGTTCTTCTTGCCAGAACATGGATATAAGGAAGGCAGGCAGTATTTTGGACCCATACAAGGCTCATATCCAGCCCCTGTCAAGCAAATAATAGCTTCTGTCTTGACAGCTTCATGACCACAGGCCCATTTACCTCCCCCCTCATCTCCACCAGCAGATGCTSAAGGAAGACTGAAAGAACAGGCAAACACATAGCCAAATACTCCTCATCATTTTGCAGCTTAAGGATTTTCTGCATTAGGAATGTTCTTTTAAAATTGAATAGCCCTTGATGGATTTCATTTTTCCCCCACCACGAACTTTTCAGTGCCGTTTTGAATCTATGTAAATTTTTAACATCCACCACGTCTTGCAGGAAGGTATTCCACAGYTTCAGTACATTGGATGCATCACTTTTTGCAAAAAGAGACCTCGCTTAGCACTGAACTAAGCAGCTGTACACAGAATTAGTGCCAGCATCTCAAGTCCAAGGAGCAGCACAACCTTTTCAGCATGGTGCCTAGCCTAGGGCTGTCTGCAAGCAAAGATCCACACTATGGCCAAGCTCATCCCAGTTAAAAAGGGTCCCTATCCAAAGAGAAAACTCACCATAGAGTTGGAGGAAATATGTACCTCCAGGAGAGGAACAGGTCTGTCTAAGCCATAGCTCACCCTTGGGAGTTGTTTTTCTTCTAAGGGTGATTCTGGTCCTACATATATTAGGAAATCAAGAGTCCACGCAGCACTCCCCTGGCAGAAATTGGTCTAATTGGAGAAGGGAAAGGCTAAAGGGTCTCTAAGCCTTCTGCCTGCTCCTCAGCATTCCTCCTAAGAGAAAGGAATGTCATAAACTGGAATAGCCTTTGTTAATATTTGGGTCCAGGGAAAATGCTTCTAAACCCAAGTTACGCCTCCAGTGATCAAACAGTCTTAATGTGTGCAACTTCAGCAATGCTCAGAGGGGCACAGAAAGTCCCACACTGACAATGCTGTCTCTAAGGAGACAAGAAACGAGACTGTCTTTGCAAACTCTGTTCTTGTAACACAGTAGAACTGAAGATTTTATTTTTACTTCCCTGCAGGAAAGCTCTCATCTAAATAAATTATAGGTGTACATTAAAAGAAARAACACCCCCTCCCCTCCTGCACCTACATAAAATTTGCTTAAATAACAAATCTGCATAGAAATAGGAGATGCTGTCATGCCTGATAGATGATCATCTAACAGGCCAATTGCATTACTAGGAAGGCAGTAAACATTTTTACTCTCCTTTTTAAAGTAAATTATGCCCTGTTAATACACGCTTTGCTACCATAATAAGGCCAATAATGAAATTACTGGTCCTGCATCAAAAACTTCAAAGCTAAATGCGCTCATTTTCTGTTGCAGCTGTTCGATGCACCCAGCTCTTCGTGGACCATTTCCTGGGACTTCTTGAGAGTCTCTTCACAGTGAGTCACCAAATGTAATCTGGCTTCCCATSAGATGACTGCTAGAAAGCAGAATTTCAGGGAAGCTACTGAGGTCAGGAAAGTTTTTACAGCTTCCTTACAGACCTACYGCTGTTATTCCCTCCAAGCTTCAAAGCAAAGATGCACCACARAGAATATGAGAAGAGGCAGCCAGCAAAACTGCTCTGTGGCCTCTACGAGCTCAGGATTACCAGAAGTCCTGGAAAATAAAGTCATTGAGTAGTCACAAATTTTAAAGATGTCTTACATTAACAGGTCGAATGTCCTGAATTTTTCTGTGCGCAGCCCAACAACTCAAGGCTGAAGTGGAGCCTGGTGTGTGGAAAAACTCAACAGAAGCTGCTCATGTACCTGCTGCATCTAGTGACAAGAGTGCTTCTGACGCTATAAAGACCAATCCATTTGGCAACTATTTTAAGGCCAGTGGACAACAATTCTTCAGGCCCACAGGCATACAGAGAGATGAGCCTCTGGGAGATTTGAACATCAATGCTTATCATCAGGCAATGCTACAGGGGAGAGTTGAGGTCGGAGTGCAGGTGTCTAGGAGAGGCCAGAAGAAATTTGTGTGACCACAGGTAACAGATCTCTTCATGAATTTTTGTTCTCTTCTCATGGCAGCAGCATGGCAGCTCAAAAATACAAGCCAGACTTCAGGGATGTAATAATAAAAAATACACAGCATAATAAAAATACTTTGTAGTTAAAAAAGGGACTAACCACTTCTGTGGAAGAGGCATAGGCTTCAATAACTGGAGCTTTAATGGTCTTTCCTGGTCTTTTCTTTTTCCAGAGGGAAACTATGCAAACAAAAGGTAGCTTCTGTGACTGAAGTAATCTCTGGAAAACTAGGAAGGGTTTGAAGACTTTTTAACAAAATTGCAACCATTGTCAAGCCACAGTGTCAGTAGGACTCATCATCTGCAGTATTTGATCACAAAGATTGCACAGGCCCACAAACAACAACAGTCCTATGCAACAAAAAGGTACTAATCAACCCTTGAACAAAAAAGCAATCCGATACAGCAAGAGCCTTGGATGCTCAACACTAGGAATAAAAAAATAAAATATAAACAAAATTTGAGATCTCCAGTCATTCTCTTCTGACCCAATTTGCATTACTAGCAGAGGGAGTGGGGGCRAGAGAGAAGAAAGGATGGGGAATAATTATATAATCCCTCCCCAGTTCTCTGAGCCACTCCGCTAAAGTGACAAAATGGAACCACTTGTGAAATTAAACCARAAGCCATTTGGATAACAGTGCTGTGTTGCTGCATGGAAACTCCTAATTATTATGGTCCCAGTAGTACATTAATTGTGATGGTCACCAGGTGGCATTTCTCTCCTTTCAGACACCTTCAATTGCATATTGCTCCAGCGTTTCCCAATCAATAAGAAATATGATTACAAAATGCCTGGTTCTTTGCCCATGCGACATTTCATTTCTTTTCAAACACATTGTAAGAGTAGGTGAGGAGCTATGCACAAGGCAAGCCCAGAGCAGAGGTAAGGAGAAAATGTATTGCAAGGTCATTGCAAGAATGGAGGAGCAATTTCAGGTGGACAGAGCAGTTATTTGGGTTTTTTAGCTGCCCCTGTGAGTTAATACTTGAAAACCATTATGGTTGCATGTGTTAGCATTTTTGCATCCAATGGYATGTTTTACTGATCTAGTTAGTTAAGTTGAAATCAATAAGATAAGATGGGAAATTAAGACAGGGATATATCTCAGATGCAATGGGTGTTACAGCCAGTAGCTCAGATTTGCCTTAGGCGAGGAAGTTTTGAGCTACAGTTACTGGCAGTGGACAATTTCTGGACCTTTCTACATAGATTGATTCACGATCATGAAAATATAAGGTTAATGGGAAGATATCACAAGGTCAAAGGCTGTGGATACAAAGAGGTCTTCTGTTATTTCTGGTTCAGCATAGTCCAACATAAAAAAGTTAATTCCCCAGGGAACCACTGGCTGGATTGTAACATCACCTTACTGGGGACACAGATCGGACCAAGTGTCCCACTTCATGCAGAGCACGAAGGGGTGGTGCAGCTCATTTCCTTCCCGCTGAATGTTTCTGCCTGCATTTTATTGCTGTCCCTCCACCTGAAGTATTTGCAAATGCATGAGTGGTTTAGGAAGCTGTCTGCCCTAAGGCAGGTGAACCCATTTCACCCAGACATCAGGAAGCAATAAGGATGGTTATCTCCAAACTGCCTTGTGAGACATGCACAGGAACATATTTCTTTCAACAGAAAGGCATAACCCCCTCTAGAGAGCAATGCTTTCATTAGCTGGCTTTACTCAGCTTGACACTCAAACTCAGCTAATAGCCCAGAAAAAGCAAGCAGAACATGGAGCTCTCAGCTACAGGGTCAGGGTTTTAGCTGGTATTTGACACTCRGAGCATGTAGGTAACAATCAAGCTGTGCTAATTTCCAGCAGCTGAAGATTTGACCTTAACAAGGTCTTTTTAAGACTTCTTGCCGTTTCTCATATTGACAGGATTCTTTACCCGATGGTGCATGAACTGCAAGTAGGTCTTTCTTGCTTACAGTTGGTGGGAATTTGGACTGGACATGATTCAGACCTTGGCTACAGACTGTGCGAAGCTACTTCTGAACTTCAAGTCAAAGAAAGACAGTTTGGAAAAATCCCACCASGCACCTGTAAAAGTTCAAGGCTACATCTCATAAGCAACTTCAAGCCTAGTTCACAGCCTTCCTCTGATGAAAGCTACAGCCCTCTCCTTGGCACCGTAACTCTTTCTATAGGTCTGGGGAGACATATATTGCAGTAGGTATTTAAGCCTGCAGTAATATGCATGAAACAGAGCCCCTCGTTCTCCAGGGTAGTTCTCAGACTGGCTCACCTCACAGTATGATTCCTAAATGTAGTCACTGAGGAATAAAGGGCAGTGTGCTGACCCATTTAAAACCCACCAGGTAGTAGAGGTTGTTTTCCCACAGCAGCCCTATGGCTGCAGCAATTCAATTTGCCCTTATGGAGCGACGGGTCTTGGCTGCACAGCGGCACGGCTGCAACCACAGGCRCAGAAGTGCTGCACCAGACATGGCCACACAGTTCAGCTTGTCCTACTGTGAGATGCGATGGGGCATAGATCCAAACACTCTTCCCCTGGCAGGGATTTTGGCCCAGTTCCTGCATTTTTGAAACCTGGGATGGCTCTGGGAATGGTCAGCAGCAGAGGCGTGAGCACCTGGAGGCCAGCCAGGGGCTGACCCTACGAGTRGAGGTACCGGGTGATACAGGCAGATGCTGAGCAGAGTTTTCAGACGTGACCCTTCATGGCACTGCAAGCAATTTCAGTAGCATCGAGTCACCCAGTCTGCCTGCACACCTCGCAACACTCCCAGGAAGATAAATCCCTTTGGAAACTGAGCCTAGAGTTTTACAAGTGAAAAGGGACATCACTGGTCCTGGTACCCAAATCTTGACAAGATCTATGCAGTAGAGTTGAGTTGGGCTGCAGGGCCAGCCTGGGAAAACTGCGGTAAGTAATAAAAATAATCACTTTTTTTCTACCTTATAACTTTGATGAATCACCTTAATGTTGACTTTTGCTTAACCAGACGTAATTAAGAATGGTGTGAATGTTACCTTTGAGGAATGAGGTGATAACTCAGTGTGTTTAAATTGAAAGAGTCAGCACAGTAATGAGTCTGAGTGCACATATATATGTGTTAATCACATTATGCGCAGTGTCTGACTATGAGGTGTGCTTTCTGAATTAGTTATGTGTTTCAGATTAACAACAGGATCCTTTACTCAATTACAGCAGTAGTCCTGATGAGTTTGTTTTCATATTTGTTAATTTTCCCATGATAGTGTGTTTTGGAGAGCGCACATGCATTTTTAATGAATTGAAATTGCCTTGTATCTGATAAGTTATCTTTTCCCCAGATGTTGATATTACACAGAATCAGATTCCATTCCCTGAATTGAATTCCGCCTCCCCCGGTGTTTTGCCACTGACTTGTTTCCATTATATGATCCTGGCATGTTACACAAATTTAAAAAAAAACCCTCCTCTCCGATTTTCACTCTCTAGACAAGAATTGCCATGGGAAAGATATTTCTAAGAGGCTTGTTCAYGCTGTACATACAAGTTAGGCTGCTTTCAAGCAAAGTGGATAGTAAAGTGCATTGGATGGCAGGAGACACAAGTTTCACTCCTTCCTCTTCCACTGACCCACTGAGAAACCCTGGTCATGTCACTTAGAGGACATTTCTCTACCCTAAGTTTAGACTCTGGCCTAAATGAGTTTCCCAGGCAATGGAAAGAGACAGCTGTCTCCAGAGAGCAATTCAGTTGATGCTAAAATGAGAGAGGGAGGAATTAATCACCCACTGGAAGAGTCTCTGCCTCTAATTAACTATCACAGCAAATAAAAGAAATAAGACAAACTAGCTGGGTGAGCTAGAGTAGGTGGCAGAGCTACCATCTCACTTGCTCTTAACTTCAAGAGAATTACAGATGAGTCACACAGTTATGAGTGAAAACCAGATTTGGTCAAGTTTTAACCGAGGTATACCCTCATTCTGGGGTTTGGTTTGATCCTACTGATAATTTAAGAAAAACAAAAGCAAAAACAAACAAAAAMCACCACTTCAGTGTAAACTTGCTCCCAAACATCTTTGTTCCCAGCCAGATCTAGTTACAGGCTATGAAAATAAATCTTACTGTTACAGGATGCATAAAGTAAAATTTGGCTGCACAAGCTCTGCCTGAYTACTGCATGAACAAATTAAGAGAAAAGATGAGATGGGAGGGAAAAGACCTTTTCAAAAAAATTTTTAACTAACAAACGTGGCAAGAATTGAAATGTACAGCCCTATTTAGCTCCCAGTTCAGCTGCCTAAACGTCTTAGCACCTATTGTAATCTCAGGCACTGTGGGAGTATCCTGCCCAGCCTCTACAGCCTCTGCTGCTGCTCATCAGTCCTGTACCGTCTCTGGTAGCCACCCACAGATACCCATGTAGGGTACTGGCACCTGATGCCTGTGTTCAGGCAACCGAATCCTGCCCTAGAGTCCCTTGGAGCTCATGGAAATCTGCTCTTTGAGTTAAACGGGGACTATTTAAGGACTATCTAAGGATTCTGGGATACTCAGCTTTCTACAAACTTTTAGCAAGTTGCACGTATCTATCTGTGGGAACATAGTAAGTATTTTAAGCAGTAGAAGAAATTCACAGTGCCAAAGGAAGAGGAAAGCATCTGGGCCCTGAAGCAGATATTGTGAAATTTCACTCAGAGCTGAATTACGTCTAGCATTGAGGTTGAAAGTTGTGCAAATCCCACAACATTTTGGTCTGAAATGATGGAAATAGGTATTACAAAACTATCTCTAATTGACACTCTGATAAATTGTTAAATCTTTCCCTAAGCCCAAATGCATATAGTGCAGTCCAGGTGGAATACACCAAATTAGGTCGAGGCCTCTAATTCTATGCATCTSCCTAGCACATTTAAGACACTGATCAGCCTAAGCATAGATAAGCCTATCAGTACTAACAGAAATTGGCTAGACTTCAGCATTTATCATATTCTCTACAGAGTWACTAACAAAGCCAAATACCATTATGGCATTCAAATACATTCATATTCACCAGGTAAACAGAGATTTTGCATGTAGGGCTTGTTGCAAAATTCTAATTTTCATTCAAGTTATCATTAAAAAATATGAATGAGGTTGCTGAAAATTAGAATTTTCATCCTAAGAAAAACACTTCCAAATTTCTTTTCAGGCTGTACTGGTGCCAAATATTTCACTCTGACAAAATTGAATGTTATTGTTTTGATTTTGCTATTACTGAGCAGAAAATGTCAATATGAGRGTCAAAGGAAAGCTGTTAATTTATTTTTGAAGTGCTTCATCAAATAGATACATTTCTGCTGGATACCAAATTCCACTGAATCAACATGTTTAACTTAACCAATGTTGTCTCAGGTTTAAGATATATACATTATCGGGTAACAAGCCACCTTCAGAAGAGCAGGCACATTCATCATCACCTCTTGACATTAGCCCATTTACTGTAGGCTTGTAAACAGTTAGGGTACATCTAAATTGGTGATTTAAATTGCAACAGGCATTCTCTTAGGTGTCGCTTTGCCTTCTATCCACATTTGGAGCTGGGCAGCAAACATTTATGCCTGACACGGGTGAAACTAAGTCCTTTTCTCTAAGTGGAACCAAGGCCAAAGTTGTAACCATGGCCCTGGGTAGAGCAGCCCTTCTGAAGTATGGGTTCATGGTACCTACCTTAGGAGAAAACATGAGGTCTTCCTCAGAACAACCTTATTAGAGAGAGGGTTGAACATTTCTGGAAAGGCCATGCAGCAAGATGGCAATATGCAGAGATCACCTGTTAGCTGGCCAATGCCAGGTTCCCAAGAAGAAGCACTCAGTGCCATACAAAACATGCAAAATGGGGCTTCTTAAGAGACTGATGTTCATCATCTTATAATGGGTTTCAGAAGCTGTCCGCCCATCACTACCTTTCTTTTGTACAGCTGGCTGAAGCTTTTTGGATCAGAGGACACACCAAGATGTRTAGCTTGTCTTGACCTCTTCCGTTTTCGACACAGGTTTGAGACAGCTTTGAAGCACCTGTGACCACTGYCAGAACAATGGATGGCCATGACAAGACCTCTGTAACAAAAAAAACATTATCCCGAAAGAATTTAGTATTTAGTAGTTTGTGTCAGTATCCACGGTAAATTCATAATTCCAACAAAACCAGACGTTGATTATTTACCCTTCTTTCCCATTGTAACACATCTGCATTCCTAAAGCAGGTGACACGCTAGACAGGGAGTGAGGGAGTTAGCTTCAAAGGCTACTGAAATCAGCACTTGCAAACATATTCCRACATTAATATTAACAACAGCAATTTCAGTTTTGATGGACCTCTAATTTCCATTTCTGTTCAAGCTCCATCATTATATATTTGTTGAGTGATTTCTTCTATTGCAAGCACTTTGGGGTGGTACTCACCCACGTCTTTTTGTAATATATTCAGAGTTTCTCTGTTACCAGAATCAACACAAGCCATTTTGTTCAAGCACTTTGATCTCGTGTTGGGTTTTGCATCTATAAAACGTGATTGTAATAAATTGACTGAAAGATGCATATGCAAAGCATAAAACTTCACAGAGGTCATGAAGTCAGAAGGGATCCACATGTCATCTTTCTATGCCTATATAATGCACAGACTTCAGGCATAATGGGTGCTGGATTAAATCAGTACTTGCCTATCTCTTGGTCAGGTCAGTGGAATAATAAGAGGAAAAATAGCAAACAGGATCAAGTCACCATTTGCTGCTTTGCTTGTTAGTGCCAGAAGGAGGATCAGAGTGCCTCCAGCCTCAGCTTGGATGCATTAATTCCTCAAGACAATACATTTAATTTTAAGTGCAAACCCATTGTTTCTCTGGCATGCAACATACAATTAAATCGTACTCACCCAGGTGGGAAATTCGCTTGCCATAGGTTCCTGAAAACAACCTGTCTTTTTTCCCCCATGTGTGTCTTGCAGGAAAATAAAATTTGTACTTACAGATTTATCTTCATGAATCTCAAAAAAAGTTCTTGTCAGGCCAAAAGTGAGTAAAAGGCTGAATTTCCTTCTGAATTTTCTTTGTTTGGCAGGACACACCAGCATCACACAGCTCTTATGAAAATGAAGAGTGCTATAAAAACAGTGTATTTGTTGTGAAGTTAAAATTGCCCCAGCTCAAGTAATGTTTTCTCATTCCTTCTTGAAATACCATCTTTCCTAAAGGTGTGTTACACTATTACACTGAGATTCCTTAAAGTCTGCCAGATCTAAAAAATCCTGGGATTAATAGAAATACCAGCTCGTGGCATATTAGTCTCTCTCTCCCTGTTAGCATTGCATCCATAGTTGAAAAACTTTCTCTTTCCTTTCAAGGGCCACAGATTTCCTCCTGGTTCTGTACACAYACCTCTCTCCCACAGAGTCCCATTTTACCAAAAGCTGTGGGTATAAGGGTGCCTTGCATTTTGCCTTATCCTCCTTACAATGTGCACTGTCAACTGCAATGACAAATTGAAACTAGCCTATGTGATTACATGCCCTCATTATAAAATACAAGTATACTTTAAATTATTAAATTTAGGGAAAAAATAGCATTATAGAAGATAATCATTAAACAGCACTATAAAGAATGCTATAGGSCATTGTTTAGCTCCTTTCTACATCCAATGCTTTCACAGAGTTTTGGCACACAGGTGCTAAGAAAGAGTGGAGCATCAATTTTTGTGTGCAGTGAGAGAGTGCAGGAAATTTGGGAGTGGCAGTACTGAGATGTGCAAAAAATCAATCCAAGAACTGAATGCAATTCAGCTCACTGTCACTGTTTAGATGCTTAAGTTTTCACTTGAATAAGCACAGAGCTGCCTTGCTCATGTCCTCCTTTTCCCCCCTTAAGTGGAAGGTGATGCCGTGCGAATGCCTACTTGTATGAGAGCTGGCCCAGAAGCACTCAAGCAKGTTCAGGCTTAAATTTACCATGTGTTGACCATACAACTGCTAAAAGGCATTCCTAACCCTGAGGYGGTCCTTATTCAGTCCTTTTAAATCCCAATTTAAGGGGATTTTAGGATCTAGATTACAGAGAGATGTTTGATCCATTTCCTCTTTATCACCACTTCACTCCTAAAGATCTTACAGTGCAAATCAGGTCTCACTAACTCATATTTGGGCTGTGGTTGCATTGACTGTAATGGAATTGCACTCACTGAAACCTATAGACGTGTTCAGCTCACCCTAAATTAAATCTTTAAATCTGCTCAGCTGAACTGCTCTCTAGGCTTCATGGACTGCATTGACTAGATTTCCTCTGACCACAAAACCAGCTCAGACAGTCAGATGTCCAAATCTCAAACTGAGCCTCACCTTCAAAATCAAATAGTACAGATCTGGAGCTCAGATTTGCTTTGGTCCCCAAGCAGAGGGACATATGCTGACCAGCTGAACTATGCARCTATTTCTCTAGCATCTGTTGGGCTTTGGAGACAGGCAACTATTCTGCATCACTCATGGAGGCAGGGGGGGAAGTGAGATGGATGGGTTAGGTAACCTCAGACTGCATTTAACTCCCCTGAGTTGTCCTGAGTTCAATACAAAGAAGGGGTGAGATTTGCCCAGTTATACCAARAGTCCACATTCTCCATCTTCCTACATTTCTTCCTAGGTCAAGATTTCAAACAGTAAGTGTTATACAAAAGGTGCATGCATGTCTTCTTCCCCACCTACGTGTTGTATGAGGCACAATCTCATAACTCAACTACACCTTGGTACAGCTCYGCTCATTTCAGGATCAGTTCTTTGCATATGCAAGAGCAGGACTGATGGCATCCAGGGAGGCAGAACCTCCAGGGTAAAAAGGCAGCTCAACAACAGGATGSTGGGCTGCAATTGCAAACGCTGGCATCAGTGGCTCAACTCTCTTGTCCCCATATAGGCGTCTTGTGCCATTTGGCATGCTCTGGAGCATCTCTCCCAACTTCCAGAACAGGACAGATCTACCCAGTGTACCTGTCAATGCAGGAGGAAAGTAATGAGTATCTCAGGCTCTTCAAGTGGCACGAGATGCCTAAATAGTATCTAATGGCGTGGCACAGCTCTAAGTATCTGTCCAAATCCTGTGGTAGGCATCTGTGCCCTTTTCTAGCTCTGTCTCTCAGCGTTCACCATAGGGATTCTGTAACTGAGTTAGGAAGGAAAGTGAAATGCGCTGCTGGCCTTAGCTATAAGGATATTAACTCCTCATGGTAGTTAACAGCATCTGGGCAGCTCTCTCCTGCAGAGCCACTGCCGTATTTCACTAGCTGTGCAGAAATGACCCAGGGAGCTCTGCAAGTGGGGAAATGTGCTAAGGGTGAGACGATCACTACAAAACCAGGCTCATCCAGGGACAGATTCTCTCTCTCTGTGCCACGTCCCCAAAACTAGACCCAACCATGGCACTCAGGCAACTGTCTGTGGTGGTAACAGGAAAGAGGAGACCAGCAGAGGGTCCCCTGACAGACCTTTGGGATGGCACAATTTGCACCATGACRCTCTTCAAAATAGCCCTGAGACTGGTGTTTTTCTAGCCACTTCACAAAAAATAACCATTTATATTATTGGGGAGGGGCTGATGGGAAATTCAAAGGTTTGAATAGCAGGTTTGTCACAGGGACCAGGGTATATTCCTGTCCAGTTTGTTTGAATGGTGCTACAGTTATTAATAATTAGCTACAAAAAATAAGTACTTAGTGCCTTTTATATAAACATCCATGTTATTACTTGATTTCTTTGAAGACTGYGAGGTTCTTAGCAGAAAAACCAGGACAGCTTCAGGTTGTAAAATTTCTTGATATTCCTGTGGGATGCAAGCAGAGTGATGCATGAGCTGGCAATGTGCACTCGCAGCCCAGAAAGTCAATCGCATCCTGGGCTACATCGAAAGAAGTGTGGCCAGTAGGTTGAGGGAGGTGATTCTGCCCGTCTACTCCACTCTCATGAGATCCCACCTGGAGTACTGCATTCAGCTCTGGGGCCCCCAGCATAAGAAGGACATGAACCTGTTGGAGCGAGTCCAGAGGAGGGCCACGAAGGTGATCAGAGGGCTGGAGCACCTCTCCTGTGAAGACAGGCTGAGAGTTGGGGTTGTTCAGCCTGGAGAAGAGAAGGCTCTGCTGAGACCTTATAGCAGCCTTCCAGTACCTGAAGGGGGCCTGCAAGAAAGATGGGGAGGGATCCTTTATCAGGGAGTGTAGTGATAGGATGAGAGGTAACAGTTTTAAACTGAAAGAGGGTAGATTTAGATTAGATATAAGGAAGAAATTCTTCCCTATGAGGGTGGTGAGGCACTGGAACAGGTTGCCCAGAGAAGTTGTGGATGCCCCAACCCTGGAAGTGTTCAAGGCCAGGTTGGATGGGGCTTTGAGCAACCTGGTCTAGTGGAAGATGTCCCTGCCGATAGCAGGGGGGTTGGAACTAGATGATCTTTAATGTCCCTTCCAACCCAAACCATTCTATGATTCTATGATTCTCTGACATCCTTCCCAGAGTTATTATGGACYCTGGGGCTTGAGCTGAGCCCTGCCATACTGCGATGGGGAAAGGCTCTCCTGCAGCAATCAGGATGACTAGATGACRGCGCGGCACTCCTGGACGGGCCAGGAACAAAACAAAGCCATCAGCAGSCACTTGCTTTGCTTGTGTGAAGTCAAGCCCCGCGCTTTTGTTGCTGCCTGCCAATCTCTAAAATTGGCTAGTGACATGACAGAGCACTGTGCGAATAAGAGGACAGGGCTGCTGCCTTTGCCTGCGAGAGCTGAACTTCCACCTCGGAGGGAGAACAGCCAGGACGAGGCAATGCACTATTTAAAAATGCAGTACAAAACCAATTAAAGAGAAGACGCCAAACCAATCAGTACTTGAAGTATCTCAGCACTATGAGTGCTCTGACAGCTTCAGTGCTTTGACTTGCAGCATCCACTGGCAACGGCTGGTGATGAAGCAAGGAACAATCACAGATAAGGTGCCTGAATGTGGCTAACATTGCCTCAGCAGTGATCCTGCATGGCATCTTGCTGCCCTTCCTTTAGCAAGCGAAGACACTCTAGGTTTGATGGGGCCATCATAGAGCCCAGGTTTCACTGGAGATRCCCTGCTTTTCTTCCTGGACTTTCTGACTGAGTAGAATTTGAGGTTTTATTACACCTGTGGATTTGCTGATGCTCAGTCTGAGGCTGCTGTACATCCAGAAATGTTGCATTTATCTACACCAGGTGAGAATTAAGCCCCACACTTTCTGAAAATGTCAGACTTCCTACATTATACACAGTGACAACAGACCCAACACTGGCCGGCCTACAAACACTCAAGCTGATAACCCAGTGGATTTAACACACCAGACTAGGAGCTAATTCCCATATCTAATGCAGAATTTTCTGTGAGACCCTGTGAGACCTCACTTCATCTTTGTGTGTCCTGTATCTCGACAGAGGTAACACCGTGTCTGTTGCCTGAACCATCTGGAAATAGTTGTCAACTCTCTGTATTGTCCAGAATATAATTTTCTTGAACTGTTAAACACATGTTACTGTAGTGGATTAATAAGCAATAATATAACATATTCCAACTTCWCTGGACCCCAAAGTTAAAGGCAGGAAGTCTGGAACATATAAGTTATACTCACCTGGTTTTGGTGTTGCCACTTTCTTTGATGTTTAGCACAAAAAATTATTARAATTTCCTTTAGAGATAGGCTTCCAAAAAGTAGTGTTAATAAGAATCATGAACTTTCTGTTGAGCTTAACTCCAGTTTATTGCAAACCTGTTGAACAGTCCAGGTTTGCTTAAAATTGGATGCAGATTTCTCAGGAAAGGTCATGAACCTTGATAATACCTTTATAACCATCCCAGCTTTAGAAAGATTTCTGGGGAAAATTAAATGCCTAAAGGCTAAACTGCATCCTGTTTTAGAGCTCCCATGTTAAGGTCATATTTATAGGGTATAAATTAGCTTTGTCTTTTAGTAGCTCTCTGACCTTTAAGCCTTCAATGTAAATTCCTGTAGTTTTTGGCTTAAGTAAACTTAAAAAAACACAAGCCAGGTAGTTAAACAGATAAAATGATATAGCAGCAATGACACACAGATGTTATGTTCCTGTGAAGACTGTCCTTTGTAACCTCCAAGCTCTCTATTCTACTCATTCTCCAAAAACTGTATTATATTTAAAATTAAAATGAGAGCTTGTAGTGACAGGCATCTTTGCCCATCTGTTTCTCCYCTGAAGTGCTCAGTATTTTAGGAAACCAATAAAAATAACAGAGTCATAAGAGCCAAGTTTTTTCAGAAGGGACTAGTTCTTTTGGRTCTGTTCTAGGAGAATTGGCCTCTTCCCAACAAGGTGTGCATAAACGTCCGCCATGTGTTGGCTTATAACAATATACAGCCTTGCTTGTGAGTCTATAGAGTCAATAAAACTGCTGGAACACACTGCAAAGAGCTTGGGGCCAAAGCTGTGCTTAATGTGCACCTCCTAAATGCTCCCCTTTGAAGTCGTTGCATTTGATGTGTCTCTAAAACTGCCTTTGGGCCTGATTCACTGAAATCACTCAAAGCTTTTTCCATTTCCTCCATCCTCTTTTTAAGCTGTAAACACATGCCCCAGAATCTCCTTGGGGGATGGAGGGAATGATTTGGCCTTTTCTGAACTTTTATTGTTCTCTTACCTCCACCCTTGAAGGTGCCTGTGACAGACAGTTCAACTGCTAACTGAAGCTCTTGAGTGTTTCTGCTCCAGGCTGCAACCTTGAATGCTCCAGTTGCGGTCCTTCTCTCTGGATCCTCCCTAACCTCCTGATCCTGGCTCTACTGCTTCCCTACCTTCTCCATTTACCTTCTCTCCACCCAAGGCCCCACACAAGGCTGTGGTATCACCTCACAGACTTCTTCCTAACCCTGGCCAAACTTGTCCTCTAAGCACCAAGAGGAGGAAAGCTGATGGAGAAGATGGAGGTGATGACAAGGCCCGTTTCTATATCCTAACCTCTCAGGTATCCAAGCACAGCACCTGTGGGTGGCATCAGCTGGCTCCCTGGATGCCTCTGGGGAGCAACAGGCATCATCAAGGATGCCTTCCTTACTGTCATCCTGCAATTCTCTCCAAATCCRTGTTTGAGCCCTTGACCCTCATATCTCTTCCCTTTTGTCTTCTTTGGTTGTGCCCATAATAATTTCTTTCTCCTGTCTCTTTTTCCCAGCACCAAAGTGCCTGATGACTGTTGTCCCCCCTGACAGGAGAATGACAAAAGAATAAAATGTAGTTCTTACAGTGAGAGGGAAAGAGCAGTTGGTTCAGGTGAAGTGCAATTCTTTGTGCAARATTAATGTGTACCTAGTGATTTCCTAAAGCGTTGCCGCTTTATTGGCAACAATGTGAAAATGATYGCTGAACAAGACATCCCTTCCTGTCCCTGCCASCCCTGGGTAGTGACTGTAACCAATCCATTCCTGTGTGGGAAGGGAAGGGAAGGGAARGGGAAAGGAAAAAGGGAAGGAAAAAGGRAARGAAAAAGGAAAAGAAGTAGGAGACTCTTATAAAAAATTCCAAACTTCATTAGAGGAAAATYGAGGACTTGGTCTCACTCCTCAATACTCCTCAMACTTCCAAGAGCTATGTCACATATCACAAGGTTTTTTTCAGGGCATTATTTAAGACCAGAAAGATGTTTTAAAACAGGAATTCTTGACCTTTTCTGATTAAGAGAGCCCTAGTTATCTCCCAGAGGAGATACAATCGGAAATCCAGGACTMAGCCACAAAGCACAGCCTAAAATCACGCAGCTTCAATGCAGAGAAAGGACTGGAGTGCCACACAAAAAGCAGCRCACATGTGGGGGCAACCACGCTCTCCAAGAAAGAGTAACCAGATACATCAAAGAGCTTTCAGCAGGGACTTACCTCTCTGTTTCCTCTGCACGGATCACTGGAGTTTTTTTCTGAACAAGCCCCTGTGGCAATAATGGGTTGTGTGCTAGGTCTCACCAACCATTCAAACACCTGGAAGTTGCTGTAGCCAGTTGAACCTTCATGTTGAAGTTCCAGCAGACACTGTGGTACCTCCTCCAGTGCAAATGTAACTTGCTCTTGCCAGCATCAAAGAGCAGACACTTTAGGCTCCATGACCCAAAGGGGGTTACATTTGACAGACAGAGTCATTCCGAGTGGTCCTTCAGGGGAGCAGAAGTGCACTTGAGTGGATGGCTCCAAAACCATGATTTACCTACAGGAGTTTAGGACCCAACCTCAGTGCAAAGAACCTTTTCCGAAGGCCACTGGAGTCACTGAAAAGACTCTGACCTGAACCACAGTTGTCAGAAGTTAGGCAAAAGAGAGAGTGCCGCAGCACTAAAGATTGCTTATTCTTATTTCTGACATGTTCCCATCTTGCTGCTTCCATTAACACTATTTTCTCCSCTCCTTTCCCCACTCCTTCCTGTCTTCTTTTAGCATAAAAATGAGTCTGCTAGACAATGCATTCACAAGTTAACACGGCGCAACAGCCTGCGACTACATTAAGAGCAACTAACAGGAAGGTTTTATATCTAAGCTCTAGGGAAAGAGTAATGAAATAGAAGCATAGAGCTCACCACTGCTGTGAAGCTGAGCAGCTTCAGCTATAAAAAGAATCCTTTTACACAGATATATAAAATGAAATACAGCCTGAAAGCCTCTCTGCTTGAAGAGAAGCATTAAGCAGCACATAAGCACCAAGTTGATGAGAGAGCACCTGGATTGGATGTGTACAGAAAAAAAGGTGGTTAAAAGSCAGGTCCGCAGCGTGCCTCCTAAGGCCAGCCCTGCAGAGGGTGCACGCAGGCASGATGGAGCCAAGGTGGTTTATCTTGGCAAGCGGGGTCCAGGTCTGGCTTGCTCCCTCTGGCCAGGTGTTTCACATATGGCTTTCCCTGTCTCTAAGTCTGGAAGCTGTTTTAGGATATCGCAGGATGAAATGTGATCAGGTAACTGTTACTGCACTCCTCCAAGCAATTTTAATGAACTATGGAAGCTCTTTGTACAGGCTACAGCTACAGCAGTGGTGACATTGCCCAAAACACCCATGTTGCCTTAGGATCCTGGGCCAGGAGTGAAAGTAGGGCTTGAAGTGCAAAGGCTCTGTAAGTGCGAAAGTCAGAAAGGGTTTGTCACCCATCACCTCTGCGCATTTGCCATTTCACTGCTACCCTTGGTGAAAGCCCAGCAACTCCTGGTTACAGCATTTTTGAGAGAGAGGATTTTGAGTTTGTTTTGAGACATCAAGAGTTCAGTCCCTCATCTCCTTGGCTGCAACGACAATTACTTCTGTTAAAAACAGGGATCTTGTTGCCTGAGTTTTCCTTTGCCATCCAACACTGGTTCTTGCTATGATGCTGTTAGTTTAAATAGCCTCTTAACTACTTTGCCATTTCTTGTGGAGAACGTACTTCTGGGGTGCAATCAGGTCACCTCTCAATCATCTTTCTGACAAACTGAAGAGACTGAGCTCATTAAATCACTTATCAAAASTGTTTTCCTCAGCCCTCAAAACATTTTATCTGTTGCTTCTCCTCCCTGATTAGTTTATCCATATCCTGACACCAAAAGATACCAGTGTGGGTTGTCCAATGCTCCCAGCTAAGGTGTTTTTTCAACCAACTGCTCCTCTCCCAAAACACCTAAAAGGTCGATCAGACACYCCCCACAACACACACACAACTCCCTGTCTGTGACTACTGCACAGACTGAACTGCTCAGACTTATAGCTACAAGATYATCTTCAGAGTCAGTGTTTTCAAAACACTATCATCTATTCTTCAAGAGTTACCTGCATTCCTAGAGGCAGCAGATTGCATTTCTCTGTAATAAAAAGACCATTTGCACAGGTCTAGCTGACAAGCAGTCGAAATTGCCCTCTCTAAATGTCTTGTCTTCATTATTATTTATAGGTGCTTCATCATTTTGACACCCACAAATTTTATCAGCTGTGATTGTATATTTACTTTTGAATCATTAATGACACTGTTGACTAGTGCTGGGCTCAGTGCCAATCTTGTAAAATGCCAGTAAAGCATCTCAAAAAGTCGTTTCGTTAGCTACAGGAATGCTGTTTCCCTTGTTCTTAATCACTTGAAAGTGTTTCTACAGAAAAGCATATCTACTCATATGATCTATTGCTCATTATTGTCCAAAATATTGCTCAATACTAATTAAAAGCATTTGAAAGATGCTTTGGTATATTTATGCACAAAGCTTTCCAATTTCCCTTGATCAAGTGTCCAACAAGACCTATGTTCAATAAAGCCATGCTGACAAACGTTATAATTGCACTGCTGTCTTCTGTGTCTTCACTAATCAAATCCCATATCAGCTTTTCCACAATTCTGCCCAGGGCTGGAAATCCAATAAACTGGCATGTAGTTAACTGGATTATCTGATACTTAAACATCTAAAATTAGTTCCTTGCTGAGTTCTCAAAAATGCTACAACACATCCCATTCAATCCAGAAAAGATGAAATGGCTAAACTTTTCCAATTATCTGGGCTTAATTCACTTTCGAAAATGCGACGTAGGGCTCCAACACAGGACTCCGGCAGATTTAGCTGCAGTGAAGCTGGTGAGGTTGAAWAAAAGGTGCTCTCAGCTCCTCAGCCACTTAAGCACCTTAACACAAACCTAACTTTGTTTAGCTATCTATATAATTATATAGCCTGCTCATCACCATAGTGACCAAAATACTATACTCTAAGAATAAGATTATCACTAAAGTAMCTGCATTTGGAATGAATCTTTCATCTATAAATGTCTCTGCTTAGCTCTGCATTAACCCCCACAGCTACTCACTTCACACTAAAGTTGCAAGCTCAAGTAAGCACAAATGTGTGAACGCATAACCATGATGGAGATTTAAAGAAATATCTGAAGCTTACTGCTTGAATTTATGGATGAGTTAGCCTACTTCTTTCACTGTGAACAGTTTTGTTTCACAGCTTTAGGGAGCTCTGCTCACAACTCAAGACTTACACACTCTCTCTCATGAGAGCAGAAACACTTCTYGGGAAATTAAAAGCATTTGTGACCTCCTTTCTCTGTTGTTCTTTTCTTTTTTTTTTTAACAGAAAAAGTTTCAGATCTGTAGATAAGGTCCAGATCTAGAGACAGTCAAAAMCAGAGTTATACTGCTAAAACTGAATTCTGCTTTCCTTAAATCCATGGTTTGCATTCTGCTCCTCTTAGGGTCCTGAACTCTACTATTTCACGGTCACTACTGCCAAGGCTGTCAGCTATCCTCCAGTATAGACACAGACGGCCCACCCACATCCACCATGAAGAGACGACAAATCCTTAGCTGAGCCAAGACAATGTTCTAGTGTGAGTTCTCAGTCAAGGTATTTCATGGCAGAGAGAAAGTATTTGGAACTCAATTTCTGATATCTGTAAAATGTGGATAAAGAGACTTACACACTGTGTAACATATCTCAGAGGGTTAGGCAAGCTTTGTGTTATGCCCTGAAGACACCATGCTCTATACTCTAAAACTGATTGTGTATAGCCTTTGATCCCGTTTTTAGTACCATTTCAACTAGAGGTTCTATAAATAAATGTCAGGCTACATGACTGTATAATTAATTATACAGAGGAGGAAGAAGACACAAAAGCTTTACTAAAAGGAACACACACTTTAAATAAGCTGTATTAGCTTGAGTGGAGTGAAATGTTAAGCTGAAAGAAAAGGCCTTCAAAAGTTGTAATCTGGCCCTAGCAAAGCCTGTAAGAAAYAAGAGTTGCACCTGGTGCATAAGCAGGACCATGAGAAAGCTGATACACATTCTGAAGTGGAAGTGGCTAGAAAACACGTAGGCATAACATGCTTTCCTTAGAGAAAGGGCTTCAGATCCACAAGTTCAGGGGATACAGTGAGGTCCTTAAAGACAAGCCATTAAGTTATTTCTTTGTATCAGTCCYTGTGGGTAAGGACACAGTGTACCTTGGTCTGGATTTTGACTTCTGGGCAAACTGCTGGTTCTACGACCCATTCCAGCCCAGTGACCTTCGCYCAAACGTGATCTTGGAAAATCAGCAAGTCCTGGAACCAGCAAGTCTTGGAAGAGAGCAAATCTTTCTGCAGTTCAGAAATCCAAATTAACAGCTTAAAGACTTGGTTCGCATGTTCTGAACYACTGTAACTACAAACTATAGTTCTGAACACTGTATCTATAGCCAAAATGAGACATCCAGCAGCATCAGCCRTCTACAGTACTTTGGTCAGGACAGATAGATACTCCAGGTCCTTATTCTTGAGCTTGAAGAGAGAGTTCCACAATAGCTATATTGTGACCCCATTTCTTTCAGTGCATGTTTTTCCTCAACAACATCTATAATTAGTCACTGTTACAATAGGCCACTACACTAAAAAGAGCCCCACATAGGGCCATAATGATGTGTAATAATGGGAAAATAAGAGAATTATAGGGAATAAAGAATTAAAAAGAGGGCTGTTAAAAGATGTAGGCATATTGCAAGAACAAGTCCAGATGAAATACCCACAGAAAAGAAAGGGATAAGATGAAGCCAGAGCGGCTTAGGAGAGGAGACCAGCTGAAGCCATGCCACAAGACTGACTGTTGACATGTGTCAGCATTTAAAACCACTTTCTAGCACAAACAAAAAAGGGCATCTATTGGGTTTTGATCTCTTCGTTCCCATCAGCAGGGCATTTTTCAYGTCAACATTTCTTTCCGTAATGGAAAAAAACTTCTGCTCAATGAGCGATATGTATCAACACCATGGACAGAGCCACTTTCCCACCCCATCCCAGACCGAGCTGGAATCAGACCTCATTCCACTGTGAGCACATTTCAATACCAACACTGACACCCTCCTCCCGACACCATTTCCACCCCCACCCAGAGTCCACCGGCTCCCTCCTGCCAGCGGTAATTTTCAGATCCACGACCACCAACCACAGGCAAAATCCTCCCAGCAGCTGACGGCTCATTTCACTCCCTTCTGACAGATGGTTCACATCAGAATAGYAGTCAGGTCAAAAATAGCACATAGCCCGCTGATGACGACGTGATAAGGTTGGCACAGGAGACAGTTCGCGGCCGTCCTTCGAAGCTGAYGGCCGCTGTCCACTCCCATAAACCTTGCTCCTCCAGACAGACACCCCAGTTCGAGATATTGCCCGGGCAGCTCGAACGCTGTCACCGACAGTGCCATTGCATCATGCGTATTTAAGATAGTTGAGCACCTCTTCCCCCAGCCGCTCCCCCTGTAGCAACGGCAGGGTCTATTCTGTGTTTATTTCCTGGCTCAAGTCTTTCCATTTGTTACGTTTGGCTCTATTCCAYGCACAGCTGAAGAGCCAAATGGCCAAGGGCAGAGGGCTGCTATTTCACCTTTGATAGATGGGAACTAAAGCTACTCTTGGCAGCTTGAAGCTTCTATAAAGAAAAAATTGGGGCTCAGTCACCAAAGGGACATGCTCTGCAGATTCTGACGACAGGTTTAGTTAGGATTACCTGAGCTCGGCTTTAAATCAGCTTGGGGAACATATTGTTTTCAGGATTATTTTGCTGAAGTGCATTTAGAAGTGTCATGGTGGGTTTAAATAGATTACAGTAGAGCMGCTACAGGCTCTAWAAACAAACAAAAAAACCCCCAGACAACAACAACAAAAAATCCTCATTTGATCTCTTAAATATCAGCTCAGTTTTGCACTGTTAGGAAATACAGAACCCCACAAAATACAGTCTAATGTGAGAAGAGAGTCTGATGAAGTCAGAGATTATAAATCTTTGGGAGCTTTCTTAATTACAAGGGCTCTAGTCCCTAAAAGTGTTGAGTCTTTTCCCCTCCTTTACTATAAAYTTTAGAAACACAGCAAGTGTTTATGGTACACATATACTATTTATAAAGAGCAACATGAAGTTTTGTAGAAGTGCACATGGTACGTAAAATAAATTATAATGTCATCTAGCTTGTATATGCTGTCTTTTTATCAGGAGAACTCAAAGACAACTCTCAAGCAAACAGCATCACCTTTTGATTTACACAGATAAGAAACTGCAGCATAATTGCATTCTGCAGGATCTCCCACCTTGTTCTTGGTAGAGCCATGAACAGAATGGATGATTGTAGSGTTGAGTCTACTGCTTTAACCATTGACTAATGTTGCCTCTCATACACATACTGGCTACAAAAACTGTATCCCAGCCTATGTCAAACCTGATTCGGATCTTAGCTGGTGGAAGTGAATGCAGCTCCCCAAAACCCAATGGAGCTATATCTAGGTTTGTCAGCTGAAGATCGGGTCCACTGTATTTCAAATTAATGTATCCCTGCAAAACACTACGTCTATTCTAAGTGTTTCTTAATCTTTTATTATTTCTGCATCAAACATTGCAGAATTTGCTAGCTTTACATAATTTAGACATCTGAGAACACCATAACATTCCATTTTAATTCCTCTTTCTAATGGATAAGTATATAAAACCATTCATAATCAGTTAGCCTTACTTTCAGGGACAATCACTGAATAATTCAACCATGACAAAAATGAGCGCTGCAATACTAAGTGCCATAGATGGCTCTGGCATGATCTAGACATAGTGACAGATGAACCCAGCTCCAGTCAAATCCATGGGAGCCTGCTTCCATGTTAGCAGTCAGTAAGAATGAAATCCCATTGGAATCTGGGGGTGTTTGAGTGGAATTTTTCAGCCTTGAAGCACAAAGACGTGAAAACTCCAGAACACTAAAGTGACTTGGAAGCTGAGGTCTACCTTCTGACAGGTACCTTTGATGATCTCTCTCTCAAGCTTTAGATCTAAAACTGATATGTGGTTCACTGGTATYAGCAGATCCTGAAACCAGTGTTAGGAACTTGTGTCAGTACGTAGTGGAGGTGTGTGGGGAAAGTAACTGCATCTTTAGTCCTCTAGATATCTTCTTAGCTCTGAACTTCAGGTCTGATGAGATAAACATTGGAAATAGGCCAGTGACCCCAGCAGGTCCTTAAGTGTTAGAAAATCCTCGTGTGACCCCAAGCCTGAACCACACAGACAACCCTTCTGGGAAYGTCCTTCTCCAGAGATCAAGACTGTCCATAACTGAGAGGTTTTGTTTTACATGTTATCTTCTGCAACAGTGTCCTAGTACATTGGCCCAGTGAGCTAATCTAACACCTCCTCCATGGCTACCCAGACAGAAGCAYCGTCCTGAGGGAACAGACACAGTAAAAAGGCTTATGACTGTAGTTTCCTATGCTCCTTTCCCTTGAGCTCTTCCTAACTGGCATGCAGTCCCCATTACCACTGCATATGGTAAGTAGTGCAATATTGAATGCCGCTATTTTGAAATAGCGGACCCTCTCCTCATTGYTTTGATTTTAGGAAGAAAGCCACAAAATTGATTTTGTTCTCCATTTCCAGCTCTGGATGAGGTCAACTAACTTCTTTCCCTGAGCAATGGAGCTAGCGAGCCTGAAACCACATACACCACCRGGAGACAGGACCCTTGAGTTACAGAGCAGTCCTCCTAGATGGCAGGAAGGCACAAAAATCCACCCCAGCTAATGAAAGTGTACCGTGGTCCGCTGGCCTTTAGCATCCTGACTTCTCCTCGGGCCGGTGCTGATGACACAACAGGCTCTGTGTTTAGTCAATGCCCTGTGTAGCAAGCAGCTGGAGAAAGCCTGTGCCTGATAACTCACTCCTGCAGGAGCTCAGCTATTCTTTCCAGCTGGAAAAATCTGAATTGTTTCCAAACATTTTCCCTCCTGAAATACCAGGGCTTACTTTGTCTGGCAAGCTTAGCTTTCTCAAATCTAGCTATTTCCCCTCTGCAGGTCTTCCCTCTCTCACGCACCCCCCGTTTTGCAGCAGGACCAGAAAGCTTAGCCCAGAAAGCAGATGCACCCTAGGCAAAGGGGGCTGTATGAACAACTATGAGCTGTAGTTAAAAAACAGCGAGCGGTTCAGGCGTGCAGAGTATAAATGAACACAGTGACACAGTCAAAGAAGTAGTAATAATAATAATAATAAATAAATAACTGAATAAATGACTCTTTYTTCTCTTCCAGATGTTTTACAAGTGACCTTGCCTGTAACTGGAAGCAATTTCCCTCTATCTGCTAATCCCCTCTGGTTTCTCAGGCAGACATTATATCCAGGTTTTCCGGATATATCAGATTTTCTACCAGCTGTATCGGCAAGATTTTGCTTTCGGCTGCACATGTGTGTTAGTTAAATGCTGCACATCCAGAAAGATGCCAAAGTGATTAAGGAGAAACTGGACCCAGCACAGCATCAATTATTCCTTTTGACATGTAGATGGAGACAAATTTCACCTCACTTCAACCGCCTTTGAACTTGCATCTTAGACTATTGGCCAAGATTTGACAGGTATACTGATAGCAAAATGATGTTCAGGTGAAATACTGGCTGCTTTGGGAAGGCTGTGGGAAGTTATTGTTCCTCTCCATGTGGCACTTGTGAGGACACATCTGCAATACTGTGTCTGGTTCGGGGCCTCCTGTACGAGTGAGATGTTGACAAACTTGAGTGAGCCCAGCTCAGGGGTCTAGCACACCAGGGAACATGACGCATGAGGAGAGCCTGAAAGAGTTTGTTCAGCCTGGAGAAGGCTAAGGGGGATCTAATTGACTTCTTTTAGCTACCAAGTAGGAGGCAATAGAGACAAGGAGCCAGACCACTGAGGAGTGCACAGCAGGAGGACAAGAGACAGTGATTACAAGCTGAAGCAAGAGAAATTCCCATCTGAAAAATGAAAACTGTTTTTGCCATGACAGTGGTGAAGCATGGAAACAGGAGMTCTGAGAGGCTGTGCAATCTCACAGAATCGCAGAATGGTTGAGGTTGGCAGGGACTTCTCAAGATCTTCTAGTCCAACCCCCCTTGCAGGGTCAGTGAGAGCAGGTTGCCCAGGACCATGTCCAGCCAGGTTTTGAATATTTCCAAGGATAGAGACTCCACAACCTCTTGTGGCAACCTGTTTCAATGTTCAACCACATTGTTGAACAATGTTCATCAACCTGTTTTAGTGTACAACCTCACAGTAAAAAGCAGTTTTCTTCTGTTCAGATGGAATTTCATGTGTTTCCCTTTGCTTCTTGTCGTGTCAGTGGCCACCACTGAGAAGAGCCTGGCTCTGTCTTCTATGGACCTTCCCGTCAGTTATTTATAAATATTGATAAGAGCAACCCTGTGCATTCTCCAGGCTGAACACTCCCAGCTCTCTCAGCATCTTCTCATATGTCAGATGCTGCAATGCCTTTTATCAACCTGTGGCCCTTCGCTGGACTTGGTCCAGTAAGTCCATAGCTTTCTTCTACTGGGGAGCCTGGAACTGGGCACAGCACTCCAGATGTGGCCTCATCCATGCTAAGTAGAGAAGAAAGATCACCTTCTTCAACCTGCCGGCAACGTTCTTGCTAATGCGGCCCAGGAAATTGTTGGTCTTCTTTGCTGCAAAGTCACATTCCTGGCTCTTGTTGAATTCATTGTCCACCAGGACCTTCAAGTCCTTCTCTGCAAAGCTSCTTTTCAGCTGGTCATTCCCAGAACATACTGATGCATGGAGCTGTTCTGCCCCAGGTGCAAGACTTTGAATTTGCCTTTGTTGAGCTTCATAAGGATCCATCGTTGGAGATTTTCAGAACTCCASTATAACGCTGAGTTTTCTTCTATCCCTGGTCTGGGATAGAAGCTAGCACTGCTCTGAGCAATATTTGGTAACAGAGACTCTAGGAGTCACTTCCAACCTAAAAAGTTTTGTGATTTTACAAATAATCATCACAGATGTGTCAAGGCTCCAGCATACTGGGAAGCTCCAGCTTTATGAATGTGCAAGTACATTAGATAAGACAGACCCCAGCTAAAAGAAAAGAAGTGCCATTTTTATTGCTATGAAAAACACAGAATGCAGAGTCAGGSGATTCCTCTGGCAGCAATAGATCAAGAATTAGCTCAGTTTCCCAAATTTCRCTCCCGCAACTTCCCCATCATCATCCAGATTCTTAACTTTCCTTCCTACTTTTTGTATCAGTTTAAGTTCATGAACTCCAACTTCACAAATGGTTTCAGTGATGAGCTGTCAGTGCACAGTATTTTTTAAAAACAGAAGTGGATGAGAAACATGTGCAAAGTAAAAGAATAACGCACAATAGACATTTGAGGTCCTGTATCTGGCATAAATGTCACATTGTGAGGAATCACCTGGAGGGCTTTAATTTGTGCACATAATTAGGGTAAGGTTGAGTGAACATCTGGATATGGACTCAAGATGACCCCAAAATACTGACAACGATAGCTATGACATGTAAATGTACTCAAATACTTATAAGAAGTAGGTTTGTTCYTTCCTACCAGGGAAGAAGCATAAGCCAGCAGCATGACAAATCTYCAAAGTATAAGCAAGCTGAGCTGTTCTAGGCAGGTGTCTATCAGTTCTACTCCATCCAAAACAAAAAAAACAAAAAAAAAGGCTTTTGGAGACGTTGCTAAAAATCACCAGTCAGCCATAAGCACTGTACAATGGGATTGCTGTGAAAGGCTGTGACAAGTCTTAACCATGAGGAAGTTTAACTTCTGGTTTCTAGTCAAAAGCTGCTAATTTTGTACCTGCAGCTGGCTGTTCTTGGAAGAATGGCCCAGGTAGCCCACATCTGTCTAGTTGTTTGCTTCAGTACCAGTGCACTTTCCTAGGAACACTGAAAAAATCAATCTAGCTTGGCTTTTTAGTTATTGACTATTTCCCTGCTTTTTTTTTTTTTTTTTTTTCTGAGTAATTTTGAAATAAGGACAAGTAATTATACTGGCCCCATGTGAACACATGTGAACGTTAAAGCAATGAATGTGTTCATTCCCAGACAATAAGCAATTTTTTTTAATATATATTCAAGTACTTACYTGGGAGAGCATAGGAATGAAATTCAGAGTGCAGTATCAACAAGTATTCTTGCTACTAAGGCAAAACTATATGCATCTATTGAAGACATAAAGTCAATGCATTGTTTCTTATCCCAGTTTCTAGGTATTTAGCAGGTATTTAACCTTCCTTGCCGAGATGATGTTATCTGGAATTTGCATTACTTCTTCTGTTGTTGTCCAGTACAATTCTTAGGATTGTACAACCAGTACAATCCTAAAAGGATTGATTTATCAGCACCAAGAGCACAGAAGTAACATTGGTCCTTCAAAAAGTGCTTCAACAAGTGCTTTTAGAGCTACTTAGAAATTTTATGCAATAAATAGCACATTTTCCCTGAGAGCCAAAAATTCCCCATTTCCGTGCTCATTCAACAAAAATCTAAAGGTTTTTCACCCAAGGAATACTGGTGCCCCAAGTTACATGACTTGACAAAACCTTTTTTGAAGTGAAAAATTTGGCCATAACTACAACAACTAATAAAAACATATGAAAAAGGAACCACCTCTGCCACAGCTGCTGTCTGAAGGTCCCTTCCAAAGTGCCCTGCAAAATAAAACACTTCCAGGGAAGGCTGTGATGATTCCTCATCATATCAATTATTTCTATTAATTATCTCAGCGTCAGGGGTCTCAGTGAGATGGGGCTTTGTTACGCTAGTTGCTGYAGCATCCTTTAAAGAACAGTCTGGTGCCAAAAGCTTGCAAATTAAGTAGAAAAGAGTCAAGGAGAGAGAGAAAGGGACAGTTATTCTTGTTTTATGCTAGAAGACTGTATTCTCAGACTGTATTGCGTCTGGTCACAAGYGGTGTTCCCCAGGGCTCAGTTTTGGGGCTGGTCTTGTTTAATATCTTTATCAATGATCTGGACGAGGGGATCGAGTGCTCCCTCAGTAAGTTYGCAGAYGACACCAAGYTGGGYRGGAGTGTTGATCTGCCTGAGGGTAGGAAGGYTCTGCAGAGGGATCTGGACAGGCTGGATCSATGGGCCGAGGMCAATTGTATGAGGTTCAACAAGGCCAAGTGCCGGGTCCTGCACTTSGGTCACAACAACCCCAGGCAACGCTCCAGGCTTGGGGAAGAGTGGCTGGAAAGCTGCCCGGCGGAAAAGGACCTGGGGGTGCTGGTCGACGGCCGGCTGACCATGAGCCGGCAGTGTGCCCAGGTGGCCAAGAAGGCCAACGGCATCCTGGCCTGTRTCAGGAATAGTGTGGCCAGCAGGAGCAGGGAGGTGATCGTGCCCCTGTACTCGGCACTGGTGAGGCCGCACCTCGAATACTGYGTTCAGTTTTGGGCCCCTCACTACAAGAAGGACATTGAGGTGCTGGAGCGTGTCCAGAGAAGGGCGACAAAGCTGGTGAAGGCTCTGGAGCACAGGTCTGATGAGGAGCGGCTGAGGGAACTGGGGGTGTTTAGTCTGGCGAAGAGGAGGCTGAGGGGAGACCTTATTGCTCTCTACAACTACCTGAAAGGAGGTTGTAGTGAGGCGTGTGTTGGTCTCTTCTCGCAAGTAACAAGTGATAAGACAAGAGGAAATGGCCTCAAGTTGTGCCAGGGGAGGTTTAGATTGGACATTAGGAAAACTTTCTTCACTGAAAGTGTTGTCAAGCATTGGAACAGGCTGCCCAGGGAAGTGGTGGAGTCACCATCCCTGGAGGTGTTCAAAAAGCATGTAGACGTGGCACTTTGGGACATGGTTTAGTGGGCATGGTGCTGTTGGGGTGATGGTTGGACTCGATGATCTTAAAGGTCTTTTCCAACCTTAATGATTCTATGATTGTATGATTCTGAGACTTGAGGGGCAATGTAACTAAAGGGCCTCCGCAAAGGGTCACAAAAAAATCTGTCTTCAAGCTGAGAACAGAGTCCAGATGTCTTTGGTCTTTTTGGAGCACAGCTGCAGGTTATTTGTCCTCGATACCAATCTGGTAAAGCTTTTTAGMGTATTTTTGCTCAAGTCAGACAGAAAATTCCCTCTCTTATCTCTGCACTACAGCCTGAAGCCTTCATACAATACATGAAACTGTCCGACAACAGCGCTTCAGCGACAACATACAGATTGCTCACCRTCAGTCACAGCAACACCAGCCCTACTTACGCACCAGCCACCGCCTCATCTAAAAGCCTTCTGCAGAAAGGAATGGCTACCCACCCACCGACTGACCATCTAAGTGTTCTGGAGGACTGGAATAGCAAAGGAAAAGTTTATAACTGATTTGGTGCTAACCCTGCCAGTAAATGCGAACTGCAACGGAAATAGTACCAGCAATTTCGGAGCAGCCTGAAATTTGATTTTCCAACTTTGATCATAAATTGGCCACCGATTCATCCTTGCAAGACTTACTAATTTTTCCCCCATTTTTTTCTTTTAATACAAGCTGGGATTTATCACATTTCACAGAACTTTGAGTTATAACAACCTATTTCCACAGAACCATACTAAATATCTGATTATTTTCTCCCTTGTCAGAATGTTTTAAGCAACTATACTCAGGGCCTCTACAGGAGAATATCTCATTTGTCCCTTGATGCAAATCCAGTTGTTCACTTTTTACATCTACATTTTCTACATCTACTCAAAAGTGACGTACAAGCCCTACAGCAGACTGAAGGTCCACGTGGTATCAAGAGAATTGTGCTTGACCAAACATTAACATCTCACTTGAACAGATCCAGACATAAACATAATTCAAGTGTCCTTTTGTTTTAAACTAATAACACAAGTAGTTCATATGTATTGTAACCYTCTCTACTCACATTAAATCAAGATACGAAATATGCAGGAAACATGTATTTCACAAACAGAAATGTCACACTTGGGGATGAAACAATTTACTGCTGGCAGCTAAAGAGAGTCACTTCTCTCCCCAGTGTCATTAAGTCTCCTTTACTAATGCTGCCATAACTGAATCCTGAAGATGTGCTTTGCTTTACAAGAGAGTCATGCCCTTGGTTACAAAAGGCATTCTCTGGGCTTTTAAAAAGTTATGGGTTTTTTTAAGAATTATACCGTATTTTGGAGCTGCAAATCCCTCCCTKACAGAAGTGCTTTAGAAATAGCCCACTGAAGTCAACAGGGTCAAACCAGTGACCAGGTGACAAGATAATGGAAGAGCAGAAGCAGTCGGTGTTATTTGTACTACAAAACTGTTATGAGCCTGTCCCCAGCCTGGAGTAGGCATAGCACATGAGAGAAAGCATTTCCCCAAAGCTTACATTTGAAGTGGGGAAGGTAAAGGATAAATGATAAAATGGAAACCCAGAGGGAGAACAGGCCAGACTGACCCTGAACAGGCCTGACATCAGACACTTAACTAGGAACATCATCTTCTTTTCTTCTAAGCAATGTAGAGATGCTGGCACCTCCTGAGATCTAGTGTATCCTTCTGTTTACCACACAGACCCAATTTAGGTCTCCAGCTTCGGTGCCTATGTCAGCTACCAGAAAATCAGGCCAAATAACTTCCCCATATGCATAAAAAAAAGTCACTAGCAGGATGACAGGAACCTCAGTCCAGCGGATTGAAAACTGCCTGAACTGCCAAACTCARAGGGTTGTGATCAGTGGCAAGAAGTCCACGTGGAGGCCAGTCGCTAGTGCTATATCCCAGGAGGTTGATACTGGGSCCAATACTGTTTAATCTATTCATTAGAGACTTGCATGTTGAGACAGAGTGCACCTTCAGTGACTTTGTAGACAATACAGAACTGTGAGGAGCAACAGATACACCAGATGGTTGTTGTTTGTGCTGCCAKTCAGAGGACCCTCCACAGGCTGGAGAAATGGGCAGAGAGGAATCTCACGAACTTCAGCCAAGGCAAATGCAAAGTCCTGCACCTGGGAAGGAAAAACCCCACGTACCAGCATGGGCTGGGGACTGACCAGCTGGAAAGCAGCTTTGCAGAAAATGCCCTGGAGGTCCTGGGGGACACCAACCTCAAAATGTGCCAGCAATGAGCCCTTGCAGGAAAGAAGGCAGGCAGCATCATGGGCTGCATTAGGAGGAGCATCACCAGCAGGTYGAGGCAGGTGATTCTTCCCCTTTACTCAGTATTGGTGAGACACATCCAGAGTGCTGYGTCCAGCTCTCCTCAGCRTCTCCTGGTGTCTACCCAGCTCCAACAGCTCGCCACTGACAGTTGCCCTGGGTAGCTTTTCAGTCACTTATGCCTATACTCAATTGATTTTCACCAACACTTTTGTTCACTGTGCTGATGAGACTATCATTTGGGACATCTCAAGAAGCCTAACCCAGAAAACACCTCCTTTATCTAAAAAAACCTTTCTCCCTCTCAGGGAGATACACTGTTGTGTAGGCATAGGGCATACACTGTTGTGCATAAATGGTATTGACAGAAAAACTTTACAGCGAAAGAAAATYGCTACAACTCTGATGAAACCTGATGTTTCAAAACATTAAAAATGTAATTTCAATAATTCATAAGTTCCAAGGAAGAAGTTTTTATGTTTGTGACAAAATTGGTGGCAGTTATGCCTCACAAAAGAAATAATTGATAGGATGAAATGGTTTTATTCCAACTCGTTGCTTTCAGTGGAGTGCTTGAAAATGAGATGAGATCCATCAAGACAAAAAAATAAAATCATTACACGGCAATGAAAGTGTAGCAAAGTGGTTATTTACTATTAAAAACTTCAATACTAATGACAGAATGAAAAAAATTAAATTCAGAATGAGAGAGGTTTGCTATAGTCTAAACCAGCATACCMCCCTCCGAGGCTCCCTTTGCCAATGCATGGGTTAACATGCCGCACGTGTTGGTAGGCTGGGATGCACAACAGGTTTCTGCAAGGAGAACAGCACTCG
This sequence comes from Oceanodroma leucorhoa, assembly GCA_030449065.1. NCBI lineage: Eukaryota > Metazoa > Chordata > Aves > Procellariiformes > Oceanodroma > Oceanodroma leucorhoa. Next base: position 8,753,203 of record JASVER010000021.1, read on the forward strand.
AAAGGGATGCCCAGCCCCAGCCTGTCCAAAAGGGCAGCTACAGACTTCAGAACAGCTCCCCCCGGACACTGTGGGAGACAACTGCCCACATCAGAAGTCTCCCACCTTCTCCAAGGGCGCAGCTCAGTCTTGGCACCATGTTCAGGTGTGTCACAGCCCTCCCAAGCATACYCTCGTGGTAGGCACGTCCCAAAGAAGAGCACAACCCGGGGAGATAAATGCTCCAGCCACAAAACCACCCAGGTCCCATGCCTGCCCCATAACCACGAGTGACAAGTGCAGTATGAAGACTGTTTATTTTGAACACGAGGCACATAGAGGCCATTTGGGGTGACTGATTCTTCTCCCTCATTTCCCCTGCATATGGATGCATTCACACTTCACTTAGTGTGAAAAACAACAATCTTGCTCACCCTCGCACTGTCACTTGGGGTGATCAGTTATATTTCTGAAGCCTCCCGTGGCCTGCACAGCCTCACAGAGACTCTGCATGGCACAGAACACTGATGGATTTGGGGGAAATCGAGGCAAACATCACCCAAGTAATAAAACTATCCTCAGCTTGGCTGAGAGAAGAGCAGTGTGGAAGGGGGCAGGCARTCCCTGTGCTGGGGCACGATGGCAAGTGGAGAGCGAAAGAGTCCAACAGGCTGTCCTTTGATAACCTGTGGTCCTTGCAGCTCCTTAACAGGGTTGAAGAGCATCTTTCCACATGCCGCCCAAGCTCCAGGGAAAGCGATGGTGCAGAATCCATTCCGCTCTGCTCCGGCAAGCTGCATGTTAGCAGAAACTTCATTTAATAGATTTTTCTTTCYGCACCTGCCTTTTCCTCTTTGTTCCCACTGAAAAGTCATAGGAAGGGCAAGGAAGCATAATCCACAGTATGACTTTCTCATGCAGGCCTGAGAACTGTTCYACCAGTGAAACCTAATCTTACAATTTCTAGCCTACTATGCCATATCACAGTTTGAGAGAGTGATAAAGAAGTGCAGGTCTCAAGGAGAGAGGACTTTGTATTTAAGTTAGTGMATCTGAGGCTGGTTTATTCTTGATTTTATTTATACTTTTCAATTCACTTGCTTCCACCTCCTCCAGCTCCCATTGCGATCACTGTGCTCAGCTGTCAGCTCCATGGGGCAGGCAGCCCTGATTCTGGGAAGTTTTCACACCAAATAACAACACATTGAGAATGAGAACACGGTTCCTGAAGCAGCAACTGTTTTCTGTGTCAGGCCCTCCCAGAGCTTCTCACCAGGGCAGAGATTGGAAATTCTCCGTCATCCCAGTCCCAATTATTATAAAAATGTGGCAGAGAGAGGAAGGCCAATTCTGATGACTGAGTCAGGAGAGCAGAAAAATTAGCTGCTCTGAATGATTTATTGTCTCAGACCACTGTTGTAATCCTTTCGAAATGCAATTACTGCTAATTAAAAATAATTGTCTCYTCTGAGTTGATCACTTACAGTTCCAAATTACAGTTAAATCCTGCTGTAACAATGACCATAGAAACTAAGAGTCTAAGGGAAGTTGCAAGGTTTGCTACTGATGTAACGCTCGGGTTATACCATAACACACTTAGTTGGTAGCCCTCTGGCACACTGGTTGGTTTTGAGTAAAGCAACACTAGATTACAGTCCTAGGTATCCTAATCTCTCTCCTGTTTTACCTGTCCACCCAGTTGATTTAGGATTGCCTGGGAGAAGCAGTGCTTGAGAAACTCCTGTTGCACTTCACACACAGCTTCACTTGGAATTACATTATCYCATTTGTAAAGAAGTGGTGTTCTGGCTCCTGTCCACTCTTTATTTAGCCTAGCACCAGCAGACATATGAATATATTATTATTAGYACACACTTAGTCCGAGGTCAAGTTCCGGTGACCAGTTCCAGCATTTGGTCTGGATAAAAACGCTCTGTACAGTCAGCAATCTTCCTCTGACATTTGGGATGCAGAGCTATATAATAAATATAATAAAGATGCTTGTTAGAACAATAATAGTAAAAAGAGAGGCAGTAACTTGGAGCCATAGGCTCAATTCTGGAAAGGGTTTTAAAAGCCAAGCATCTCTTTTCCTCGCAGAGCATTCAGTACAATTAGATCTCATCCAATTGTCAGGAGTTAGACGTTCGTATTCCTCTATCAATCACTGTAAAACAAAGGCTCGGGAAGCAGCTACAAGACACAGAGCACCTTCCTCTGTTTACTGCCCTATAGCAATAAGTGCTTAACTCCTGGGACTCTCTATTAGCGATTCTTTTATCGTGTTATCTGGATAATAAACCAACTGCTTACACAGCTTTTACTGACAAGATCAACTAYGGGATTTGCAATAGCAGAACAAAGTTGCTGTTTGCTTTCAAACTGCCAAGGTCAACACATGCCAGAACAGCAGTCACAGCAAATATMTCGCACACAGGAAGGACATGGTTCAGGAGGGAAGACAATTTTCTGGTGTTTTCACCCTCAACCAAAGCAAGACTTGCCAATGACTGACCCTATAACAATATTTGAAAATGGATGTTTCATCACACAGGCTTCAGAACAGAGGCCGGTGATCATTTTCGGAGTGTATCACACCCTCTGCGTTCATCAGGGCACAGAAATGCATGTCAAAAATATGATTTGCCTAGGAGGATTCATTGCTCTCTGATACATCACCTCTTGAAGGGACCAGAATACGATACTTTGAAGAAAAACAGAATACCTGACTAGACCTCCAATCCAAGAAAATAACACTTCATGGGGGAAGAAATTTCCTCTGGCTCTCGCAGAGAACAGTTAAGCCATGTTGCACATGATGTAATTATCCACATTTTTATTACCTTTTCTGTCTTAATTACTATTACAGTATGCTTGGCAAACTGTCACTTAATGGCTTACAATCACAGTCTTTGACTACATTATTTCATTCATTAGATTATAAAAGCAGCCAAAGAAAGCTGCAACACAGATGCTGATTTCTGCTACAGTCCTCTAAGCTCACACAGCCGACCCTATGGACAGGCCTATTGACTCATTTTAAATGAATTGCCCTTCAGTTAGGCTGCACTGCATCTTTTTGGCACATTTCTACAACAGCTGAGAAACTGCAAGTATTAGTCCCTGGGTAGACGGTGGTCTCTCAATTATTTTTTTTTGCGTTTTGAGGATGGGAAGAGACAGTTACTGCACAATMTCAACATGCTGTGTCTTCAGAGCAAACTTCATCCCAAAAGAGAAACAGAAGTAGTTTGCAAGCAGAGGGTCATAGGAAGCCTCATTCAGTATGATTTTTACATCTTCTGTTCAGGTTGTCCTGCTCCAAGCAAGGCTCAGCTCTGACCAAAGCCCTTCTGCTGTCAGGGCATTCATAGCGTTCCTCTCTCGCACAGGCTCTCTGGAAGCTAGTGATGGAGCTGATCTCCTGCACCAGCACTGGGGATAGCAATTGATGTGGTCTAGGTCATTGCCACTGACTTTCACAGAACTTGTGAAGTGAAATGCTAAGGATTTCAGATCTCTTTCCTGCATCGTGTTCCAAATCATGTAATTCTATTAAGGATATTAAGGATTAACAGATAGGAAACTGAAAAAAAAAAMCATTAACAAAAGATTGCCTTTCCTAAATTACATACAAAATAGTGTTGTATAAATTATAGAATAGACTAGACTATTTCAGTTTAAAGGGACCTACAATGATCACCTAGTCCAACTGCCTGACCGATTCAGGGCTGACCAAGTTAAATCATGTTGTTAAAGTCATTGTCCAAATGCCTCTTAAACACTGACAGGCTTGGGGCATCAACCACCTCTGTAGGAAGCCTGTTCCAGCGTTTGACCACCCTCTCAGAAAAGAAATGCTTCCTAATGTCCAGTCCAAACCTCCCCTGGCGCAGCTTTGAACCATAAATCACTACTTTATCACTAAAAGAAGCATAATTCTCTCAAAACACTTGACAGTCTGTGGCACGTATGGTGAGATGAGCTCCTCTCCTGGAATCATACTCATTCATCCATCCTCCAAATACTGTCAGTTTATTGTRGCGATGAAAAAAGCAATGAAAAGAAATTCAGTCAAGGCCACTGCGATACAAAAAGCATCACAAAATGAGCTTGAGCCAGAAATATCATACTTCTGGAGTACAAAGAAAGAAAAGATGGTACCTGGCTGCATCTTGCCTACAAAGTATATATAATTGTCTTACCGAGAGCCCTAGCAGTGGTGAGGTAAGGTAATCCAGAGAAGGACATAGGGTCAGAATTTTGCAACATATTAAGATCCCATGGCTAAAACTTTCACCACGTTGCTGATATTACAAAATATTTTCATGTCTCAGAAAGCAACCTCAGCTAACACCTGATATGTGACCTAGGAAACACAAATACAAAAAAATGCCCACACTTTCTGTCATAACTTTTTACACCTCTCCACTGTCTTCAACCCAGAAATCGGTCACTGGGTAGTTTTAACTTTCCTTCTTTTTGCATCATTCAACTAGGAAAAAGAAGGAAAGTGCAGAATAAAGCCTGCCAGTTACACTGAGGCAATGCAGTTAGGGACAGATGAGACTGGGAAGTCCCAAACCTGCACCGGCCCATGGCTATGACGTAACTATCACGTGTATAGATGATGCAACTGCCTGCAGGCCACAAGCATCCAACCCAACCTATCTGTGAGTAGCTCAGAAGGTGAGAAGCCAAGGGAACAATTCATAAGAAGTTATTATCTGTTGACATCTTTCAAAGGAGGTGAGAAACTCAGAACAATGGTCAATGAACAGACTGGCATCTCCATATAGTTCACCCAGGTCCAGTAATGCTGGAGGCAGAACAGGTGGAATATCTGCTGCCATGAATATGTCATTAATTTATATTTTATTAATTTCCATTGCTGGATGTAGTAACTTTTGTTGTTCAAAACAGTAACTAGTAACAGGATGTTGTTCTTTCAGTGGACCAGCAGGTACTTATCAGCAACCCAACAGTCAGATGAAGCAGCACTCTCTCTGGACACACTAGTGAGAAAGTTGTTGAACTCACACTTATATAAATGTTCTTTTGTAGCTRTCACCTCGTTAAATAGCCTTTCTTTTCTGATGGATGGAGCTTTACAACAAGCCCAGTGGCATGTGTCTGATGTTGCCATTTAGATTTACGACACTCCTTGATGAGCGTATCTAATTTTGGATGGAGGGGTCACTTCATTTTATATTGCACCTCAGAAATAGCTGCTTCTTCCACTCTYTGCCCATCTTCAAAGCATCATGGAAAGCTTTCTCCTTTCCTCTCAGAAGATATTTTCATAGCAGAAAAGGCCCTGTAAAATCAAATCACAAAATTCTTCCATTCTTTGTTCCAAACTGTGTTTAAGTATGGTATAAATTCACTTTCCAGTAAACATACAGACCACCATCATTGCTCTACTGATTGGGCTGTAAACTACAAGCGTTTAGATGCAGRTTGATTTCTGAGATGCATTGTCAGAACAGAGATTCACTTATAAATAGGGAAATTTAACAAATGTTTCTTAATAAGTCATTGCAAAAAAATTTGCAGTTACTGGTCTGTTTACATGCTACAAGTGATTGATTATGGAAGTATGATAATAGTAGTTCATCTTAAGAGTTTCCACGGAGACACAAATCAGCTTTAATTAAAAGATGATATGAAAAATCACTTGTTGAGGTATGAGTTTGTTAATAAAACAGTGATAAATTACATTGTGGATTTAATTGGAGAGAAAGTGCTTTATCACACTTAATTCAGTTCTTCTATTTATTTTCACACACAATTTCTACACTTAAAGCATTTTAAGTATACCTATGTTAAAACAATTTARGGAAACAAAAGCCTCAGTCTGTGATTCAGTAGTGGCATTCAGACAATATGGGGTGATTTAAAGGACTTAAAGTAGCGCTGAGGAAGAACATCTAAAACATAGTAGCGTACTTTGAAGGATTATCATTTTAGCAATCGCACAGAATTTATACAAAACAAGTCTTCTGTTTAAACATTTGCACTTTAAGAAGTTTGAATACACCAAGAGGTGTCATTTTGGGTGGATTTTTATTGTTATGTTCCCCTGTTGCTACTTCTATATTGCTAAATGTACATACACCACGGAGCAACCTCAGGCTCTCAGAGAAGCTCCTGCCGAATGGGTGGGTGCACTTCAGGAGCATTYGACTCAACTGTTTGGCACTACTGGGGCTGATAGACAGTTCCTGTTGGAACGAACATCTTTCCACCACTCAAAATATTGATGGTAACAGACCATGCAGCAGCCGACGAGATGTTTTTAAGATGTAAGTTGGAGGACACATGATGCAAAGTTGAGAACGCAGAGCTTGCTGGGGCAGCACTGGAGGACAGGAGGAGCTCAGGCCTGTCTCTRCTGATCATGGAAATCCTGGAATGAACCAAACCCAAGCTTCACTCSAGAAGGAGCTGATTTTTGACTCCAATAAAGGGCCTGGGAATTAACTAACATGGCAAGTCACAGACCTTAGAAAGCAGGGAGCCAAGTTAGTCGACAGTGTAGACATGTCCTAGATTAGTACAGCACAGTCTGTAGTGATCCGTTTTCCAATAAAGTAAATTAGCCCATCAGGGACTGAGTGGCTTGTTGTCACTGGAAGGATCTATGGTTTCTGAAAGATGTAGAATACCTACTTTTTGCAAGTCAGTCCCCTCAGGATAACTGGGCATCTAGGGTCTGTCATTTTGTCATACATGTTTTTCATATTAAACGCAATTTTTTTCAGTTCATTCTGTTCTGAAACTGATACCCCAAAAATAYTCATGAGAAAGTATGCAGTTGAATTAATGTGGGTAAATAAACCTTTACATGTTTGGGAAGGACTGTTTTTGTGCTTGATTTCTATTGCCATAGCAATTTGCAGTGGGATGGTTGGTACTGAAAAAACACTGGTTCAGTAAGGGAACGGCAACAGTAAGCAGTATTAAAAGAACAGTATCTTAATGTCTAGACATGTCAGCACCCTGCATCAGAGCAATAGCAAGACRACATATGAGTTAGAAAATCAGAATGGTTAAATCAAAGCTGTTAACTTCTGCTTGTCTCCTCGCTTTTCCCCACAAAGAGAGAGCTCTGCCAACGTTCCTCAACTGTCCTCATCTTCCAGAGCCGGGACAGAACAGAGCTCAGGTTCTCTCGCTTCCGCAGTCTTTTGAAAATTGCAGGAATTGTTAGACGAGACAAAAAAAGACCTGTATTGGAGAGCCACAGTAGGAAGAAAAAAAACCCAAAACCTAACCAACATACGATTCTCTTGTACGGGAGGCTGTCACTTTGAATTCACTGGTAAACAGTAAAAAATATGGTACRAACAGATACTGCAGACCTTTGTATCTCTGAGAGTTTTGTCACTGTAAGTGCTACTAATCACTACTTCAACATAAAGACAATCTCTTCTTTGAGTAAGACAGGAGACCAGCTGTTACTTCTGCAACAAGCTTACATTCTTCCTTTAACCTTCAGTGGAATATCCTGTTTGTTTAATGGTTTAATGGTTTGGTCTGACCAAAGTTTGCTAAAAGTAAACTAAAATGAGATCCAAGAAGGAGTAATTCCATTGAATTTCACTCCTCTTAAGGTGGACAGTAAGTTCCAGCTACTCATTCCAGTATGGTGAATCTGCCTGTTGGGTCCCAGCTGTTCTTCTAGACTTCCATTACCAGTAAATGGAGAGATGGGCAGCTCCAGGAGATGATAACTTATTCCAYCTATTTGAGATACTTCTCTGAAACAGATGGCACAAATCACTCACTAAAAGCCACCTGCCTCACACACTGGCAAGGCAACCAACCTAGCTCAGCCACCCAGAAGTTCAGCACCTAGTTCAAAGTCAGATGATCCCTGTTGCAAGAAGAAATCCATCCAGCTCCATAAGTTATCTGATGTATTGTGGTGTCCTCAATCCATTGGATTCACTTTGCACAGAAACTCAGCACTTGCTTTCAGGGTAGAAGCTCTTAGTATAAAAGCCCTCTTATTTTGAAGGCAGCTTATTTTTGGTGCAGATTTAGTGGACGTGCAGAAKAGCCCATTATTAGTTCTCCCAGCGTCTCCGTTCTGCAAACAACATGAAAAAGTGCCTCTGAAGTGATTAAATACAATAAAATTATAGTAACACTGACTCAAAGCTAAAACCGCCTGGCTCCAGAATCCATTTCGATGTGTTGAAAGCAGTACTAAAGACAGTAAGAAATTTAGCTGGGTGTTATTCTGGCTTGGCATCATTGCAAGGGGAGAAAATACCACATGTAGGAATAACTGGGACTTCTCACTTGCACATCAGGTTTCCCAGGAAGGGGCAGATCGGCCAAAAAACCTGCTGTTTGATTTACAACTGCCATTATGACATTGTACGGTTGGGAGGAGAGTCAGAAAAATTCTKGAGCAGAGTATGACAACGGCAAGAGACAAATTTCCTACAATTTTGTATTTTATTATTTTTTTCCAATACAGGCGCTTCTAGAGTACCCTAGCACTTTAATAGTCCAAAAGTGCCGCCAGTCAACATGAGAGAGGACAGAATGCCTTGCACTAGCTACAGTAGATAAAATTCATCTCAGAGTCAATACTGCTGGAATGAACGGAGTTGTTCTGAGTGACTGGAAGTGAAGAAAAAAAAAACCAGTCTGATTTAAATTGAAYTCAGTTTGCTGATTGGCCTGAAGGATTCACCAAGGCCTTTTAATCATGTTTCTGGACCCCCTTACTTGTGTCCCCCCAGTAGTCCTTCGCTTCCCCCATTTCCTTCTCTATGTAACAAGGCGTCTCATGCTTCATGCATCTCCAGTTCCTCTCTGCTGCTTCCCAGGAGCTGGCTTGTCCAGATGCTAAACTGGCTCTTCCTCAGTGACCGGCTGTACTTTAGACAGTGTATTTATCAATCAGCTGTTAATCAAACACATTCAGCAAGACTTTCCTCTTCAATACATGATTTAGATCAAGTAATCTTTGTTTTCAGTAGTGCTGTATCATAAAATTAGGCAATTACTCTTGTAAATCTGTCAGGGCTCTAAGTAATTATCTAATTTAGAACATTTAAAATAAAAGGCAGGAAAATTCCACTCTCTCGCATGTGTTGCTTAGAGGAATTAGCCTGGGGGATATAGGCGTGCTGATGAAGTCTATTCTGTTGGACGAGTTGGGTCAGCAGTCAAAAATCCATGAATATATGGTCATCTTAAAACGAGTTTTCCTTTGGCTGCATTCATCCTCCTTTTCTGTTCCAATTGCACCAAATAAGAAAGGTTATTGCAAGGAATCAAATTTCTGCCTTCAGCTATCTAGTGGAAGGTTATAGGGAAGACAAACCCAGACTATTCTCAGTGGTGCACGCTGAAAGGACAAGAGGCAAAGGACACAAACTGTAGCAAGGGGAACTACAGGAGGACATGAAGGAACAGCTTTTTTCAACATGAGACTGGTGCAGCACTGGGACAGGTGCCGGGAGTGTTTGTGGAATCTCTGTCCTTGGGGATTTTCAGCACTCCGCTAATGAAAACCTCAAGCCACATGATCTGACTTTGAAGTGAATCCTGCTTGGGGCAGAGGTTGGACTAGAGACCTCGAGAGATCCCTTCCAACCTAAATGGTTCTATAAKTCTAACAAGCAGAGACAGAATTCTGTAATTCTGTATTTCTAGCAACTTTGCCAAGTAGAGGCAAGGTCAACTCAGGCAAGATCACTTCATCCTGTCAAGCTGAAACCATGTAAACAGGGTCTCTAGTGCTCGGATCATAGAAGCTCCTTCAGCATCAAGGGAGTRTAACTGAGGTGAAGCTAATGTTGAATCAGAATTTATTAAAAACCTGGGTAGAGCTGCTCTCCAGTGACACTTTAGGCTTAAAGGCATTGTCCTCTTAAATTGCTAGAAAATGAGGAAGAATGACTAAAAAAGCTTTAAAACAAATTACGTATGCAAACACATTCTCCTTATCCCCCCCCAGTGTTATACCACTCAGAGAGGACAACACCTGGGCTCAAACCTGGCTGCAAACACAGCATCTGACATYGCTGAGAGCTTGTCTTCAACAGCAAAGCCTGCTGTTGCAGGAAGGCTGCCTTCTCCCCCAGTCATGGAAGCTCTGTGCCTAGCTCCACACTAGCATCCACACAGATTTCAAAACGTCCCCATTTTTCACAAGGCAGATGTACTGTTTCCCAGCCAGTTCTACTTGAGAGAGTCCCTATACCCCCCTCCATCTGCTCCCCAGGCCTACGCAGGCAACAAACTGTGCAACCTTGTAATGATGATCTTGGCTTTATGCCTCCACAAAAAAAAAAAAAAAAAAAAAAAAAAAAAAAAAAAAGAAAAGAAGAAAAAGTCCTCCACTTCAGCTAGTTTTAGTATCTATAATTAACTTCTATCAAAAAACACGAACAGAAGACCGTAGATATTTTTGATAAAGTTTGAGTGATGATCCTAAAGAGAGCACAGGAATATTTCAGAGCCACAAATGTTTCAAAGCTACCTTATGGATGTTTGTAATTTATAACAAGCTTCTAATATCGAAGGCATGCCTTCAGTAAGAACGGAAACAGAATGACAAATGCTTGCTAGGGCTGCTGGAAAGGCAGGATACAATTTCCATTGGAATTTTACCTTTCCCTTCCCCCAGTGGAAAATTCTAATGTTTCTCCAGAACAGCAAATTCCAATACCTTTGATGGCTGGAGAAACCTCAAGGTCTTCATTCAAATTAGATGAACAGGTGAAGTAGGAACAGCCCTCAGGCACAAAACATTCTAAATCCAAATTTTAAATACCTCTGAATTTTGAAAGAGATTCAAGTTCAGGGCCTGTCTGTTACAGGAGGGAAGAACAAAACTGACATTGGAGTCAAAATACAAGTTTGATATTACAGAAGATGAACACTCCGAGCATCTGAAAGTTTTAACTGCAAGTTAACTGTAAATTACAGACTGTCTGAAGTGGAAAGATTTGGCCTTACTTCCTCTACAGAATCTCAGTTAAAAATCATTTTTACCTCCCTCACGTTCTCCTGAATTTCACTTGCCTAATTTCAATTGAATGTTCTTGTTGTAATCAATTATTTAATCCCTACTCCACTTTCCCCACTCCAATGCCACTTCTATGAAGGTTTTCACTRAACAATCCTGTAACACAAACAAAACCTCCCCACACATCTGGATGAATGCTGGGGGAAGCAGAGGCTCTAACAATTAGACATTATTGGTAAACAACATAACACTGATGAGAACAGTTGTTCAAAAAAGGAAGAGCATTGTTAGAGGGAAACAAACGCCCCGAAAAACAGAGCAATCAAAAGAACTGACATTCAAAGATATGTTAGCAACAACCRTAACCTTATAGCCTCTTATCCATGCTGGAGTAAATAGATAATTGCTCATGCATAAACATAAGAAGGGCTTAAGTCTCAATAAATAAAGGATTAAACCTTGGGAACATCCACAAACAATAGGAGAAAATACAAAGACTACAGACACCTCTTTGGGAGCAAGTACGCAGTATTATGCTCTGAGGTCCTGCACTCACAGCCTAGTTCTGTGAAGACTCTGTCGTTGAAAGCTAAAGATCCAGCTTTCTCCCTCAGTCTGATTTAAAACATGGGGAAAGTAATTGGTAAAATGGTAACATCCAAACTAATCATCTCTTCTTGAGGCTCACTTGTGCAGCAAAATCTGTGTGACCCAGGCTGATGCATGTGAGATGTAGACGAGCTGTAACTTCTTCTCCRACTCAAAACACTTGCCATTCATGGACTTTACTAAACTCGCTCCTTACTCAATTTCTATGAATCTTTGTTTTTAAACTCTTTTAGGCATGGCYGGATTTCCCCACCATCAGAACTGTTGTTAATATAAGAGAGAATCCAATCAAAGTGAGGTCTTCTGGGTGTCATTAAAAGTACATTTAGGAATTGAAATAAGGTTTTGCCAGACCTGTCCACTGCAGATTTTCCTGCACCTTCTTTCGAAATATCCAGTATGGTCTGGATAGATCTAGTCTAAAAAAACAGCATGATTTTATCCAATTGSTACTCCAAATTATGGAATTACCTCCAAAAGTTGGACTCCAAACCCTGCAGTAGGGTCTGGATCAGTTAATCCAATTCTGAGTCAAACATTTTTAACAAGACCRCTTGGGAGCTTGCCATAATCCAGGGTTGTGGTGCAAATATACAGTACCRTTGCCTTGTACTTGACGGTAGGAATGCTTAGGACTGAAAAAATGGCCAGGACAGCAGCCACAGAAACCATATGATTGTTCTTAACATATGCACATGACTCTAAGTAAATGCCTGCAAACGTATGGCTAACTTCAGCCCTATTTTTCAATCCAAACATTCACCATTTTCAATTACTGTGTAGTTTCTGCAGATCTCAATAAACAATTTTTCACACAGTCAGGATACAAAACCCAAACAAGTTTGTAAGCTGCTGGACTGGAAGTGATTCAGATTACAGCGTAACAAACTCAACTTGAATTCCTGCAGGAGCTTGGGACARACGTCCTTTTACATTGGCTCACAGCAAATACCCAAGCATTCCTTTTTTAGCAGAAATACTCATAAGAAATTAGTTTTAAGATCTCATGGGTGCATATTTGAGGCTCCAAAGACTATATCTGTACACACACAAGTATGTTATTCATGCCAGAACTGCTCATCCAATCAAGGAACGGAAATGCTGCTACTGTTTGTGGTTCATTTACCCAAATGCTCCCAAATACCACAACGGAAATTTAGAATAGTTGGGACCACTACGACAGTGAAAATATTCAAAAAATGCATGATAAAAATGCTAACATTACACTAAAAATCCTGTGCTGCTCTCAGAGAGAAAAAAAAAAAGAAAAGCCTATATCAAACGGGTTCCAAAACACCTGGAACTGTTACTGGCCAAAACCCCCAGTTTTTTGGATAAGAAGTGGATGAGAATGTGTAAAAATTAGAGTTTTGCTAATTCATTACTGAGAATATTGTCTTGTATTAAATTACACTTCAACTTCAATTAGCAAAAAAAAAWTTGCTACAACATGGAGCAAAAGGCAATATTTTGTTTAAAGTTTCTCTTTTATTTATGGTTAGGAGAACATGAAGCATCTCGGCTCTCCAAACAAGCCTCTGGAAAAAAAGAAACCATGAATCATGAGCTCGCCCTAGTGTTTTAAAGTAAGACTGCAGTGAGGAACTAAAAAATCCTTCATGTTCTACTTAAYATTATCATTTTACTTGTCTACCTTTTCCATATTAAAGCCAAAAATTACTTGCCTAAACTCTGATTTCTTTTGTTAGTATTTAACAAATGCTTACTCATCTGGATCTCCCATTTTACAACAAACTGAACATTCTCAAATGTTTTGATGTGCATTTTGCAGCCAGTTATTCAATTAAGGTCAAAGCAGTAGATTACTGTTTATTTTGCAGACTATAAGCATTGCAGCATTTATCATGGAGAATCTCTAGCAAATTGTTAGTTATGATTTTACTCTATAGCTTCAGCATAAGACACAAGACAGAAGAAAGGAGAGGGAAAAAAAGCAATAGCTAAAAATCTGAAGCATTTCATGTGGGATTTATAAGAAATTCCCAATTCATTCATGACCTGGTTTTCAGAAACTAGTCCATTTACATAAATACAGTTTGCATGCAGCTACATGCTGTCTTTCTAATTTTTCCTCCTCTTCCTAAAAATAATTTTTTTTWATTTTTAATTCCCAATAAAACAATACATTTCAAGCATACGGTTTGATGCCATTAATGATGATGCACTCCAGCTTAGAAGAAAAAAAAGACAGGGACACAGGGTTTTTGCAAAGCAATACCTATCAATCACCTGTAAATTGGCAAAGCGACCCTCTTCAGTCGGCCTACAAGAACAGGAGGACAGAAAGTATCATGAGGAGTGGGATGGCATACACTTCCCTTTCAACAGAAGTGTGCAGTGGGCTGCAAATTGTGGGAGAAAAGGAAAGGAGACATCAAGCCTTTGAAAACTACAAAACAAGCCTTTGAAAACTACCATAGGAAAAGCTTTTCAAGGACAGATGCAAAACCTTCTGCAGTTTGCTCAGTGCTGGGAAAAAAAACAGGGAACATGTTGCCCGCAGCAGGTGAATTCCTTACTAGTTAGAAGCTGGTTGTACATTTTAGGGGAAGAAAAAGTGTTTTGCAGCATGCAGAGCTTTGTTCTCAAACAGCCACCCTGCAGAGATGAGGGGGAAAACATTGTAATTTCCCTGAGACAGAACTGTGCTCCAAAGACATGCAGTTATTTATGATATTTTCCCTTAAAAAAGGGACAATAGGATGACACCAGGAAGAAAACTGCTTGACTGTGCCAATGTGTCAGTGTCACTGTGTATAAAAGAAACAGAATAGCAACGATTTGGTATGAAACGATGGTGATCAGTTCATACCTGAAGTCAAAAACCACTGCAAACACATGGTAGGAGGAAAAGCTTGAGATGGACTGAGAAATTTGAGGGCAAAACTAAAGGAAGTAGAGTATTTCTGCTTATTCTTAACAAYTTTGAAGATGTCTGAAAGGATGCCATGGTGTCCTTCTGGTTGCTCCACCTTCCTCTTAGCCCCKTCCCCAAATCCCCTCCCAAAGGAAAAGAAAGAAAGCGGATCTCAGTCTCAACTCAAAATCCCTTATTTCAATCTCACTCAGAACAACTGGGTTCTGCAAGAAGTGACTGCTTGAGAGTAAAGGTTTTAGAGAGGAGATACAAGACCAAGGCTGGTCTGGAGAGGAAGCCCTACAGAATCAATAAAAGCAAGCAAAAGCGTGATAGAGTCAAGGCAACAATTTATTTTGCTGACAATAATATGCACAGAAAAATGAAACATCTCCCGTATTTTTTTGATTCATATTCTTGCATTAAACACATGTTGTATCTGAAGGGAAAAAATCTTAAAAGAGAAAAAGGATGTTTGAAAACTGACTTCTCAGTCAGAGCATGTATTTTGTTCCTGTAATTTTATTYTGCATTTTGTTTATTTCTCAGTCTATGTGCCAAAGCATATTATTGTTTACTACTGGTCTTGAGTTGATTATTTTCCTGGCAACAGTGCCAATTCCTATTTAAATAACAAAATATACTCTTGATTTTCCACACAGTCATATTGCTGTTACTAGAGATAATTCAGCAGCAGTGAAATCTTCCCACAAAGCTTATCAGTCTCTCTCGATCTTTGAGAGGCAGAGCATTGTAGAAAAAATTATGTGAGCCACCTAACTTACAGTGCTTCTGTTAAGGTCTGCAAGTAGATGACTGGGCACTGGCTTGAGGTTTAGTTAACTGAACAGACCATGAAAAACTACTGGATACATCATCAGAAACCACTGAACGTAAGTGAGAGAGTGAAAAGCTGAAGAAAATTATAGATAGCACTGTGAAGGATGGCTGGATTTCACACATGATGAAGGGGGAGTTATGTGAAAGATGGCYGAATTCCAGAGGTAATCAGAGGGACCTTTCGGGGACCGGGATCTTACAAGGTCAACAAGACACAGGTAATGTCATGTCACATAAGGCCCAGATGACCTAGGTAACAGTATGAGAAATACCAAATTTGGATGCAAATATAGTAAAACCATGACCAATGGGGAAAAGGTAATTAAGGATGGGTTGTTCATTTAGGAGGACATAGGAGTGGAGAAAGGAAGAGATCAAAGTGCATGGGCAAGGAAAAGCATGGGAAAATAGATAGAAGGGGGAATAAATGGGGTTAGCCATGTGTAAGCAGGTCAGTACCCCTGTCTGACTGACCCTGTGCCTGACCACTGCAGCCTCCCTATTTCCTCGTTAAATCCTAATCTTAATTATTTTGTGTGAACTCTCACTCTGTTCTCTGTGCCTGAGGGTGATCTAAGTGTCAGCAACTGAAGAGCAGACTGTCAGCCGCAGGGGTCTGTAGGTCTTGGTGCAAGCAACTGGAGGCCCTGGGGCTGTGGGTGCTTCACCAGGGAACGTCATTTCTGTGTGCATGTTGAGTGAGATTTGCTAACAAGCTTCAAGCTGGACTAGCTGGTGAGTAGGACAAGATCCACATCTGGTAAAACCCAAGGTCTCAGGTGACAACTTGTTACGGTCTCYGGGCAAAGCCCAGGCATGGATATTAGATGAAAGAGCCTGTAACTATTTAAGAGATCTGCCAACGTGGTGTGCTTGTGAATCTAGAGAGGCAAGTCATGTAAATGTCTTTTCAACAGCGAACTTCAATCCAGATCTGATGGAGAAGGGTAAAAGCACTGGGCCATCTATGTTCATGTTTATATGAGCACTGTTGGTGTTCCCGTGGGTGCTGTTAGGACCTCATGTATGCTGTCTTAGGGTACCCTAAGATGCTCTGTGCTTATCAACTTTTATCAGCTGCCCTCTTCCGCTGCCATTCTTCTCTTGATGGAATCCCAGAAGAGGAAATCCCTTATCAATATCTGAGAATGCCTTGGCAGGAAGAGCACCCTCACTGCTACTTGTTGCTTAATCCCAGGAAGAATGTATAGATTTCTTCAGCAGATCTGCTGCCCTCTGTAGATTAGAGCAATTTGAGTTCAGAATGGCACATGGGACACAGCAGCCCCTTAACTCCTGTGCAGAAATAGGTATCAGCAGCTTCACTTACTGCACTGCATGGACTGCTAGGAGACACGAGGTGCCTGTTCCTTTTGGACAGAAAGAGTAGCCCTATTCTGATTATTTGACTTTTGGGATGGTGGCAGGTGGACTCAGCACAGGAAGAATGGTCATTACCAAAGCATTTCTATGCAGAAAAGTAGCAACAGTTCCTATAAAGGATAGAGAGAGCACAGAGAGGCTTGCAAATGGGTGGGAAAGATGCATTTACTGAGAGCGCAGCAGCCACCTAGATGAACATCCCCTCATATGGATCAGAGGAATTGCTATCTTTATGTGTTGTTTACATAGCCAAGAAAAATGGGCAATGTTTTACCRTAATGCACTTTGTAACGGGCGCTCGCAAACACTGCACAAGAGCTTCATACTTTCAGGATCCTAAGCAAGCCATCTAAGTTACCACAGTATCAAGCCAATGGAGCTTGTTTCCATGGTAGTATGGGCTCAGGAGTACTTCTGTGCCCACACAACTGCTCCAGCAAACAAAGAATGCGTATCACAAAAAGGAAAAAAAGATTTGGTTGAAGTATAGTCATCTAAAATAGACTGCAGTGAAGAGAGGCTGGCTGATATGAAAAGCATCCATCCATGGCCTCTGTGTTCTCTTTCTTCTCCTGCTTCATAAACTGTAGGACAACAAAGTTCTGTAAGAATCTCAGAAGACATCAGGACAGTTATCCTGTAGGACAGGATGAAATAAGAAGGGAAGAATACAAGAAAAATAGGCTATCAGCTACCATGTAAGAGTTGCACAAAGAATGAGCAACAAAACCTACTGTTATCAGATGCTGCATGAATGCTCCAAGCACAGTCCCGCTGTTAAGTTGTATTGCTTCCATATTTCCAACAGGATAATGACGAACATTTGTTTATAACTATTTTCCAGGCATTAAGGTAAGACTACTGTCTCTGACTCCTGCTGCTTAACATTTTGCATTAGCAAATAGTCTCAGAGATTTTGAYTAAATTAGTTTTTTAACTATTTAAAATGCAATATTCACAGGAGTATGACAACCTGATATTAGGAAACTAATAGCAGCATCATACCCAAAAGATACACATGTCATTACACACAGGTGTAAACAATGAAGTATGCTTCAGGATATCCAGCAGTCTCTTAACAACAGGGCTGATGAAGAACAAGGCATCCATCACATTTCTATATTAAATATTACAATAATATTAAAAATTACACAGCTGCTCACTCTCAAGGCCTCAGATGCAATTATAAAATTCAGTRGCAGAGAAGTACATATTGTTTGCTTTCATTAGTGTGCTTCTAAGAAATTTAATTCTTACCTGTGTTTCATACCTTTTCTATAACAGAAAGCAGAGGTTCCCATTAAACCAGTACTCCTTTTTTCAGAGAAGGAAGACAAAAAGATGGATGAAGTTCCAGATTGAAACAATGCTGTAACTCACACTTCATGAGTTATACAAAGGATTACATTACTGTATTTCAAACTGTGTCTGGCATCTCTGTGATTACTTGCTCTATGTTTGTAACTCTGAAATACACAGAACTGCACAGACCTTTAGAGAAATAGCCAAGGCTACCATGCAGTACAGAAATAAAGGCTTTTTTGAAGCCCTATCCTTTGTTCCCAAWCCTTAAATTGATGGGGAATGAAGAATGCTGAAAAAAAAGCACGCTGCCATGCCTTTTCTTTTTACAAAATGAAACAGCTTTTCAATCYCACATCAAAAAAGTTCTTAAGAAAATATTAGCCAAACCACATTGGAGGAATTCAAACCATCTCCAACAAGACCGTTATTAAAACAAATCTTTTGATTTAATATACTTGTTAAACAATACATAGCAAGATAAACAGAATCCACTTGTGGACCAGGCAGATTCTGCTGGTTTCAGTCAATAAAACAGCAGAAMGCTACCTTGATACTGAAGTGTTCAGAGAGTGGTATTTTAGCATGTCTTTTCTTAAGAGTGCATTCTTCCTGTATCATTTTTGACAGGCTAATTTTTGCAGCACTGATTTACAGCAGTAGTCCTGAGCAGAAAAGCAGTGTAACAGCTTTTAAGCAGCAGAATTTAACATCTCATCCTTGAAAAGCTTTTCAAAATKTCTTGCCATTATTGTTTTACTCTTCCAGTCATTTCTACCTGTGATTTCTAACAATTAAATGAAGATAGTTCCCATAAACACAGGCAACAAGATGATGCTTGTTTCAAGTCTCCTCTTTAAATGACAGATRCTCAGTTGCCCGGAGGGAGATGACAGAGCAGGCTCCCGTCAGACCTGTTACTTAACTTACACCCACAAATATAAAATGGCCAGGGTGTGCAAACAGGGACTAACTGGTTAGTATAGCAGGTGGCCCAGAGGTGCAGCCCCGGAAGGTAAGTCAGTGCAATGGTGATGTTCTACATGAATGGAAGAGGTCTTGACCTAGACCAGAGCCCATGAGGAAAGATGTGGCTGCACGGAGCACTGGGTCCCCCTTCCCGAGTCCAGGGCTGGGACKGCAGCAGCCTCAATAAAGCAGGTGTGCTCTGGTCAGATTACTGAATGTGGAGACCTGGTGGGGGGTCAAATGAAATGCTTGACATCTAATGACCACCCCAATAGCAACAGACATCCAAAAGACCCAGTGAAAACAGGGTCTTTCAACAACGGAATGACTAATGCTAAGTTGTCCACTTTGCAAGAGTAACAGAGCCACATGTATGGGTGGGTTTGTTCCAAGATATTTGAAGAATTATATACATTTGTAGTGTAACAGCATGAAAATGTTATAGGAAAAGAGAAGCATGGAAGAATCCTTGAGGTTGGGAATCCGGTAATCTAATTCCAGTTTAGCACTGGAACTGGACACTACTGACCCCSATCAGGGCAATGACAGTGACCATGAAATGCTGAGCGCAATTTGAATAATTTTGGACTGGTAGCAATAGGAGGAGTTAAGTTGCCTACATACAGAATGGGTCGGCGATTCATCAGGATAAGATGCAGAAACAAAACTCCTAGAAGCACCTGTACAGGAATCCACATGAGAGATGCTATTTTAGATTTAGACTCAAGTGGTGCTTGAGAACCAGTTCAAGTGGAATCACTGGAAGAGCTGTTCTTCAGCGGTGATCACAACACAATAAGGTTACTACAGAAAAGAGCAGGTGAGTGAAGAAAGCACTAGATAAAAAATGTGAAGAAGTGGAACAATGTAAAACCAAGGCTGTTAGTCAAGAAAAAAACAAAAAAGAACAGCCCCAAAAGCAGGAACAATCACATCTATAAACAATCTAAAAACTATACAGAATACTGGATTAGAAGTCCAGATAAAACACAGACCAAAAGGGAAAAAAGGAGAAATCCCCTCCCCAATTAATTCRTGCTTGGCTCAACAGGGAGTTAAGAAGGCTGTCAGAATGAAAAGGTCAGAATTTAAAGAAATGGAAAGCTTGCCCACATGCAGAGAACAAAAGAGCCATACAACATGGCAGGTCAAATGTAAACAAGAAATTAAGAGGATGGAAATTAATTCCAACAGCACCTTACAATGGATACTGAACTCCATAGTAAAAAGTTCTTTAAAAACATTAAAAGCAGGAGGCCAGCTAAGGAATCAACAGGATTGCTTGATGAAAAAAGTGTAATAGGAGCACTCGGGGGTAGGCAAAAACTGTGAATTTCTTGCACTGGTCTCTTCCGATGAAGACCTTGGGAAGATTCTCACACTGCCAACATCCTTTATAGTGAATCAACTTCAATACACAAGAAATATTGGACCAAACCGATAATGCTAATAAAACACCAGAACTGGGTAGCATTCTCTCAAATATCAATCTGCAAAACTGCTGGCAAAGGCATGCTGCCAGGCTGGCACCCTTACAAACAGCTGCTCTGCCAGAGGTCTGCAGCGCGGCTAACACAACTGCTATCTACAAGAAGGGCTCCAGAAGATATCTTAGAATTACGGGCTCATGAGTGACCTCCTTGGCAGTGACAGAGTCCATAAAAAAGAATAAATTTTGAGCACATGCACAAATACACTCAATTTGGAAAGAATTGGTACAGATTCACAAAGGGAATATCCAGCCTCACTAGGCTGCTGGACCTGTATGAGTGTTACCAGTCAGTATTTGGTTAAAAGGAATCCCATGGACATGATATATTTGTATTTTGAAATCACTTCTCATTAATAAGCTATGTTGCCTCAGGGTTGGAAAGAAGATATCACATCCAGGACATGACCAAAGAGCACCCATGCTCAGAAACACGCTAATGCCACCTCCAGGTGATGATCAAAGTGCCATACCGTGCTTCCTAGAGCAACCACCCTGGGGACGTTTCAAATGCCTTTCAAGTTTCCTTGTGCAATACTGTTTCCTACTATGTATTTTAATACTTTTCCAGCTTAGCAGCAGTAATTTCCCATATTCCTGTTCACAGCGGCTCTAGAATAGAATACAGTCAACACAAACTACTTTACATTTTTAAATAAAATGTACAATTGCAGAACTGAAATAAAATGATTTCTAATGAATATCTGCACTAATGAGCCAAGTTCAAGCTAAATGCATCATTTTGCTCAAACCAAAATTCTATAAATTGAAGTGGGTGTCATAGCCTTCAAGAGCTTAAGCACTGCTTTAAAAGAATCTGCCAATTATTTAATAGAAATTCTTTCCTAGTCCAATATTGCTGATCTATGTCTCACATCCAAGGTTAATTTAATGCTTAAAATGCAGCATTTCAAGTACTGTTGCATGAAATAATTTATCTTGGAAAAGATGTAGAGAACAAGAAAAGACAATTATTCATGTGAATAAGAGAACATGAATCACAAAGGAGAGAAAATTATATCTATATAATGCAGACATGCAAAGATCAATCCATTATACTAGGCGACACAAAGAAAGGAGATTTAAATTGTAAGGTAAAATTATAGCTACATACAGTACCTATTCTTTTTTTTTTGTTTTTTTTTTAAAGCAGAAGGGAATCTGGTTCACCACGGATTCTGGTCAAGTCAGTCAAGGTGCTACCATGCCATCCAGAAAACCTCTTTAAACCTACTCAGGTACATCTGTACTGTCAATACACGCTCTTCCTTCTTCAAATGACCGAGAACACACACAGACACTTGGTAGCTCCACAGAGGAAGCCACACCCGTGACATTTAGACAAATGTTAGTCCCAAGRCAAACCCAAGGAGGGTAAGTATCAGGGATAGGACCTGCTTTCTCAGCAGGAAGAGGACCAGACACCTGACATTTTCTTTATCAGTGAGCCTAGATGATGATTAAAAAAAAGAAAAAAAAATAACTAAGACCTCCCATGAAGTCTCAGAGGCCAGTTTCATCCTGCTTCCAAGGATATTTCAGTAAGCGGCCAAGAATCAAATCACTCCTCTAGAGCAGGCTGGTATACCTACCCACATTATTTGTGACCAGGACTCCAAATAATTTCAGAGCCCCTACCTCGGGTTCTGGCACCTTAATGTGGAGAACCCCAGAGCCAGATGACAAGACAAAGAACCACCTCCCTGTCCARGGAGATTTGCTGCTTCCCCTGGGCTTGGATCAGGGATGCTGAGGAGAGACTGCCAAGACTCATCCAGCCCTTGGACACTTGCTGCTCCTTCACATGGGCAGCAGTGACAGTCAAGGGAGACCATCAGCACATCGAAACAAAAGGCCTGAATGACTAGAGCTCTGTGACTGATAGACAGATTACAGGTTACAACGGAGGAATTTAGAAACACTGCCAARGCATATGGAAATGGTGTTAGAAAAGTCAGAGCTCACCCACAGTTCGTTCTTATAGGAGACTTTAAGGGCTAAAAGAAGTCCTTCTTCTCTTACATTAGTGGTGAAAGGCTGACCAAAGAAAATGTGGGCCTGTTGCTCAATGGGGCAGGTGACTTTATAATGACAAAGACACATAAGGCTAAGTTAGCCAATTTCTCCTTTGCCTCATTTGCGACTGACAAGGTCTCCCAGGTCTCTTAGATTCTCTCCAAGGAGAAGATGAACTACTGGCAGCAGATATGGTTGAAGTCAGGGATTACCTTGACAGCCTGACTCATCCAGTTCCATAGGACCAGATGGACTTCACCCACGGGTGCTGAGAACTGACTGATATCATAGCAAGGCTGCTCTCTATYGTCTTTGAAAAGCGGTGGAGGTCCAGGGAGGTCCTCAGTCRCTGATGAAAGACAAATGTTGCACCTGTCTTCAAAAAAAGGCCRGAAGTTCTACTCAGGGACCGACAAGCTAGTCAGCTTTCCTTCAGTTTGTGGGGAAATGATGAAAAGAGTCCTCCTGGAACACACTTCTGAGTGCATGAAGGAGATGGTGGTTATTTAGAATAGTCTGTGGAAAAGGACGTGGAGGTCTTGGTAGTCAGCAAGCTGCACGCCAGCCAGCAGTGAGCCCTGGCASCAAAGGTAGATGATARCATCCTGGGCTGTATTAAAAGGAGCATGGTCTGTTAATCAAGGAAAATTGACTGAGAAAAATCATTAACCCCCTTGTCTCTGTACTCATTAGATCACATCTACATGATTTGTAGACGTGAAATGTCACATATATTTTTGGGACTCCTGGTACAAGGAAGACATTGATCGGCTGGATTGAGTTCAGTAGAGGGTCGCCAAGATGGACAGGGGCTGGAGTACACGTCCTGTAAGAAGTGGCTGAGGGAACARGGCTTGTTCAGCCTGGAGAARAGAAAGCTGCAGGGRGGAAGAGATCTGTTAGGTTGTGTGAGAAAATGTTCATCTTCGCAAACACAAAGAAGCACAGAGAGATAGTGGTAAATGAGAGGACCCGAATAATACCCTGCCCAGACTATTCTGGGCTATCACAGGAGTCATCAGCTTGAAGGAGCACAGAGGAACAACAGGCAAGGGAATCCCAATAACTTTGACCCAGAGAAAAAGAGTCCCTGCCGCAGCTCCTCCCAGGGTTGTCACAGGAGAGCCATCAATGAGACAATGAAAAGGCTCTCCAACACATCTTTCAGACTGAGGGGGATGCAGGGAAGAGCATTACAGGATTGTTCAGAACTTACTAGGGATGTTTAGGGAAGGAACCAAAGGCAGAGGAAGGTAGGGATCAAGGYCATTTGGGAAAGATTAGATACCTGAAAATAAAAAGGTAAGGAGTTAGAAGAGGCTGGATGTATGGTCAGTAGGTTTGTCTTTCTGCACCTGGTCAGCACAGTGTGTCCTGTCTCCTCATTAAACTTTATTTCTAACTAACTACTGTCCTGGGCAAGTGCCTCTCTATTCTGCAGCTACGCGTGTATACGGAGGTCTGAGTCATCTGTCTCTTTGTCATGCTTTTAACACATTTTTTCCTCACACCTCTGATTGAGCTAAGGGCTGAAAAAAAAGACAGGCAACAGAAAAAGAAACAACAGTGGACCTAAAAAATGCTTTGGCAATAAGGAGCTCAACCAGCTTTCTTGTTTAGCACCACAAATACCAGTCAAGTCCTCTCCTGTACAAATCAGTCACTCTACAAACCCCTTATTTACAAAAATGCCTTTTGTTCACAAAAAGTTTATGCACTTCACATTTAGAAAATCTTTATACATTTCACTTTCTCCTTTAACATACAATGAAAYGTTCTACATTTTTACAAAAAACACGGAACCATTAGACAAATAAAGGTAATTTTAAATAGCATATAAAACATCAGGCTTAAGTGCAGTTATGTTCTCCATAGCACAGAGCTGAGAACAAGGGGAGTCAACAAACTGCAGCAYATACATAACTGTGCAATTATACAAGCAATACATAATTTGTTCTAATTACTTTGCATTGATATSAGACTCTATTGTATTCCAAATTCTGTACCAAAAAGATGTCAGCTAACTCCAGGTGCCTTCTAAAAGCCAGATCTATTCTACTCATTGTGCATTAGTCGCTCTGGAAAATAATGGTATTTACAGACACCACAATGTTCAAAGAATATTTTAAGAAGTCTTTCCAGACCTCACATCTGCTGGATTGCTGAAACCGTCACTCATATTACTGACAGTATTTCCCTTAGTCCCTAATCAGAAGAATGTTTCTAGACCGCATACATTCAGTAGCTAGTGGTGCTGAACTAGCCAAATTAAACTACACGCCATGCCACCCCAGCTGCTATGTGAACAGTTGGTGAGCTCAAAGTGTCTACCATGACTGTCACCGACTGGGATCCTGGAGCTGRGATAGTGATATTTGTGAGTTTGATGACTAATTAAAAACAGAAGCCTATAAGGCAGCCCCGGTTACTGTTGATTAACAGACCTATACAGACAGGAGTGCCATTTCCCCAGAGTGCGACCACTCRGCATCCCTTTGCTCAGAGATTAAGAATATGTGGGAAATTTGCAGTTAACAGCCTCAGGAACCCCTCTGCAGCAGCTGTGGAGATGACATGAAACTGGAGCAGGTGGGATGCAGCTGATGGCTTAAGAAAGAAGTAGTTAAGTGCACAGGTGGAAAGGTCAGAGCTCAGTTAAACCATTGGAAGCTTTAACCCAGCTATGGGTTACACAGCATCCTGCTGCCRAATTGGACTTGCTGAATTAGGGGGGGCTGCCACTGACCTGGCAGCTGCTGATAATAATCAAGTTTATGGGACTATATGGATGAGGTGGCCAGGCACCCCTATGCCTCAACAGCATCACACCCTGGCAGACACTGTCACTCAATACAACCAAAAATCATCCTGAAGATCTTGGGGAAAGGGAATCTCCAGGAGTGGGAATCTCAGCTCCAAGAAGCTATGCAGGTAGTTAACACAAAGCCTGTAGTCCGCCATAGTAGCTCTGCAGAAGATCAAACACCCCAGACTCAACTAGGTCACACACTACCAGCCAGCCCTGGGTGTGCTTGGACCAAGAGCTGATACTGCATCTCTCCATCTGCAGCAGCAGAAATCCCTAAGGAGGGAGTCCCTACAACCTGAGTATCAAGATTTACCTACTGGGTGGCACCTGATGACAATGAAATGAATACCTTTACACATAACAAAGAGAATGGAGTACCAATAGTTATGTTGATTCAGAAAGGAAACTGGTGGTGAAATGCCTACACTCTAATGAATTGACATTGTTTACCACCCACTTTGGTTTCACATGTAGCCTCAGAGCTGCTAGGCTTATCAACCTGGGGATATATCCCATAATGGTGTTGCTCTTTGCCTGTATATTGCTCACTTTGCTGTACATTGCTACTATAGCTCTTTGGTTGCACACATTATGGCAAATGACTCAAACTGTTAGGATGAGTCAAAAGAACAAGTCCTATGAGGAGCGGCTGAGGGAGCTGGGGTTGTTTAGCCTGCAGGAGGCTGAGGGGAGACCTTATTGCTCTCTACAACTACCTGAAAGGAGGCTGGAGCGAGGTGGGTGTTGTTTTCTTCTCCCAAGTAACAAGTGATAGGACAAGAGGAAATGGCCTCAAGTTGTGCCAGGGGAGGTTTAGATTGGACATTAGGAAAAATTTCTTCACCGAAAGGGTTGTCAAGCACTGGAACAGGCTGCCCAGGGAAGTGGTTGAGTCACCATCCCTGAAAGTATTTAAAAGACGTGTAGATGTGGCACTTAGGGACATGGTTTAGTGGTGGACTTGGCAGTGTTAGGTTTAAGGTTGGACTCGATGATCTTAAGGGTCTTTTCCAACCTAAATGACTCTATTCTATGATAATCTCCACAACCTAGTCTGCAGTATGTAGTTCACAGGGGAAGGGATGGAGTTTGCAATGTTGTAGGCTGTAAGAAGCAGTGGGCCACAATAGTGATCTGTGAGAGAGGACATCACAAACCACCGTGTCTCAGGCAAAATCACTTCCAGGCTGCCCTAAGACAAATCAAACAACAGTGGAAAAACCCACTGTGTGCCAAAACTTAATCTAATCAGAGAAGTACTTGAGCTTAAATATATTTAACGAAACATCTGGAACTCTTTAGGGAACTCTCAAGGGGAAAGAATACACCATGCCAGGTCAGGTATGCTACTGAGAGAGTTCCAGCCTGTGCCTGACACCATGCTGGAGCAGGAACCACTATGCTTATTGCCTCAAACACCCACATTGCCCATCTATTCATCGGACAAAATTTGATGGACTGAATGTATCATTTGGTGAAAATAAGGGAATACGAGACTGGGAAAGGGGAAGACAAAAGTGTTTCTCTAATTGTTTTCTCTCTCCCCCCACCCCCCCCAGTGCTCAAATCATGGTCAAAGAGTGGTGGACAACAAACCATCTCAAGTAAAACATCCCAACTATAGACTGCTTCTCCTGCACCACTGTTTCTCAAACCTGAGGAGCACTGGCCATGCAGAGCTCCAAACTCTGTTCTCTGATCAAACTCGATTGTAGAGAACACCATGAGTAGTGGTGACACAAGATACTACACTGGTAACACTAGGGATGACTCAGCTTGTCTTGCTGTTGCAGAGAAACATCTTGGCACTATCACTACTAACTACCACGATCAGAATATGCAGTTACAGAGATCCAGAAGGCTGTGGCTACTGTACTCCAGACTGGGCAGCAAGTTTGGAGAAACACAGTAAAAATAGTCTAGCCAATGCTTTTAAGCAATTATTTTTCGTTAATAAAGCATTTGGGAACAGGACTTCCCAATGTCTGGACTATCTGTCTATAAATAGTGCATTTTCCAGATAGGTCTGCCCTGCTCAGGCAATGTGGGACTGCACCCTTGCTGGTGATGTCACCACCCCTTACCCGTGATGTGGTAACCCTCGACACTCAGCTCACTTTCCTCTGCAGACCAGATCTGCTCTTGCTGCTCTCTGATGTTGGGAAAATGGATACCATCCCCAGAGGCTTCTAATTAAATGTTCTCCCAACTATGCTCATGCTGAGCATAAGGTACACATCCCCAGCAGGTGCCCTCCAACTCCTATCGCTGCTGATCAAGAGGAACCCAAAAGACAGTGAAGGCTTGAGAGCCAGTATCCCTTGTCCCTCCGTGTTGCACACGGGTGATCCTGCCTAGACTACTTGAACATACAGGTTTTGGTGCTTGAGTATGTGGGTAACAAGGTTACTGGCAGAAGAAGTATGTAAAGCAAGAAAGATTTTGCATACTAAAAAAATCTCCTTCCATATGATTTCACATTCTATTTTCTTACATTAATTTTTTATGGAAATAGCACATCCCCCTTCCCACTGCCTGATGCAACCTTATTCAGCTGAGGGACCCCATAACCCCAGGGGTGCTTGCCTTAGGCTGCAGGGAGGTGGACCATGTCATTGGCACCTAATTTTGCGGTGGGGCTACGTTGGGAGATCTGCCACACGCCAAGGCGGTAAATGCTTTGGAGCTAACTGAGCCTGCTGAGTACTTAATACACGTGGATACTGGAGAGACATTGTCCCACGTGCTCAACAACTACCCAGTCCGTGTAACACTTATGTTCACTATATACTATAACCACTGCAGCAGACACACTAAGAATGAGACACTTCACGTAGATTAGTTAGTGAAAAAGGTAAAACTCATAAAATCAATATTATAAGAAGGATGTTACAGAAACTGTGTTTCAGAAGCCCACTATTCTTTGGCATAGCTTAATAGTAAACCTTCACCAGCTTTGAAATGCAGTTTCACAATTTCTTTCTGTTTGTATCCCATCCGAGATTGCTGTCTGTGTCCTTGCAAGACCTTGCATCACAGTGCATGTGAATACCTGCTGTTAGGATTACCCTAAGAGCTACTTCAGGGAAAATCAATCCCTGCATCACCACCTCAAGTAATCTCTTTGTCAGGTTATAATCAACCTACATTCACTAGTAAGTGTTAAATGAAACTTTGAGAACACTGTCACTGCCATGGACAGTAATAGCAACAACCAGATGGTACAGAGGGTACCAAAGTCACCCTCTCTGTACCAAAGTCGGTAGCTGCATCGACAAGAGCTTTTCTCGGTGCTGCAATACCGACCCACGGGCGGCAGAGCGCACTCCTGGCACTTACATTTCAGCTTGGGAAAATTAACTTCTAAGAGCTGTTACCTCTCTTGTAAGGAAACAGAGGTATCAAAAGCTGGCTACAGGTAAACATTCTTGTAAATGCATAACAGCATCCATCTTTTCCAAGAGAATGGAGGGTAAAAGACTGTTAGACATTCAGAGGTAAAAGCTCTTAAGACCTGAGCTTTGTCATTGTATTTTATTACACTATCTTTGTATTTCACTATCTGTGCCTAGATTTTCCCCCCCGCATGCTACCCAGACTCTTGATGTAACTCTCTCCACAGGCTTCCTGCGGCTTCCCACTGCACTAACACCTGCAGGACTTCCTTCTGCAGTCTGTTACCCTGACCTGATCAGTATCGGTTTCCTACCTCTCCCTTTTTTTCCCCAGGAATTAGGGATTTCTTCCTGCTCTACAAAACCAGGTCCATGTGGAATCAGCTTGCAAGCAGAAAATCTGCCATTTTTGCAGAGAACATTTAATTCCAAGTAGTTGAAAATACTGTGTGCAACGTTTTTAAACAGTGCTATCTATGCACTTCACAGCCAGAGCTGTGCTGCAATCACTGAGCAGTGATTACATTACACCATCCCCATTCCTTCAGACATTCAGTGATCGGTGTATTGGGTTTACGTGGCAAGGTGTTGGTAGCAGGAGGGTGGAGAGTGGCTGCAGGGGTGGCCTCTGTGAGAAGAGATCAGGGGCTGCCTCCATACTGGACAGTGCTGGTTCCAGACAGCTCCACAAAAGGGCTGACTGCAGGGCATAGCTGAGCCCATCAGTGAAGCCAGCGGTGCCTCTATGAAAGCAGATTTAAGAAAGGGTAAAATGTTGTGCAGCAGAGTGTGAGGGGTAAGGAAAAGAAGCGTGAGAAACAACCCTCCAGACCCCAAGGTCAGTGAAGAAGGAGGTGCTCCAGGCACAGAGCAGAGGTTCCCCTGCAGCCCACGGAGGAGATGACAGTGAAGCAGGCGTTCCCTTCAGTCCACACTGCAGCCCGTGAAGAACCCCATGTCAGAGCAGGGGAAAGGTGTGAGGAGGAAGGAGTGGCAGAGAGAAGCTGTCATGGACTGACTGCAACGCCCATTCCCCATCCCCCCGGCATCACTCGATGGAGAGGACTTAGAAGAGTCAGGAATGAACGAATGAAGCTGAGCCTAGGAAGAAGGAGGGGTGAGGGGAACGTTTTCATTTTTCTCACCATCATGCTCTATTTTTTGAACTGAAAATAGATTAAATTAGATTTCCCCAAGTTGAATCTGTTTTGCCCATGATGGTAGTTGGTGTGTGATCTCCTTGTCTTTAATCTAGACCCAAAGGACAGCAACTTTACTGCTAAATTGTTGTTATTAAAATCATGTTCCATTTTCATTTCGGAATATAGTTTCCCGGAATGAAGAGAGAGATGGGGGCACGTATACCATAGCAAGCATTCTTTTGTATGCCGCATCATGTTCTAGGACAACGTAAAATGCCAGCGAGTTAATGCACAGCAGACAGCCAGTACTGACAACAGTAACGAACAGCCAGGCCCTCTGCATGTCCAATTTTCTGAATGGATGGCAAATTACCTCCCCTGGTATCCCGAAGGCACGTGATAGTTAAGGTCCACCACAAGGCTATCTTCATCTCCCCAGATGTCCCCAAAAGACATATGGAGAAACTAACCAAAACTTTTACAAAATGCCATTTCCTCAAGTTCTCCAAGAGCCTGTCAGAGTTCAATACCTCCCGATCAAGTTCTTTTAGATATTCCACACATGGAGGGTATAATGTTTACTATCAAATGTACTTATCTGAAGATACTTGATGTTACATGAGATTTCTGATTTAGCAGAGCGATATAAAATATACCAACCCCACAATACAAATATAAGTTACACTTAGCAAAATATAGCAATTCCAATATGCAGTTCAATCACAATACCAGTATGATCTCCATTACCAGTCTCTATAATATGTTCATTGTTAACGACGCTGGGCATTCTCAGAAATACGTGGGTTGAAGCAAGAGCAAGCCCGTTGCTCTCTTCAAAATGCTTTTGCTGGTTGTTTAGTTTTTATTCTCTGCTGGGCTGAGCCACATATACACTTTCCCCCATGCTGGTCTGGCTAACTCTGGGAGACATTCACACTTTTTTAATGAACTCGGGGAGAAATATTTACACCACCAGTTGATCCACTCAACTGTTGATAGCTGTTTACCTAAAACAAAGGCCACCCTCCGGTTCCCTTTGTGTTGAGATAAAGTCTGTTYCTTTGCATTATTCTCTGAGCTTCCTGGGCACATCACCCTTGCCCATCTCCACCGACCTTTCTTCCATTGTAGGGGTTTATTCAGTGAGTCACATTCCACCCCTTGTCAGTCACAGAGCTGACATGCATGTGTGGCAAACTTCAGCCTGAGATTTCAGCCAATGTCCTACCAAGTAAAATTATACAAAAAACAGTTCTTGCAGGTATACCATTTGATACCTCTGGACATGAAGCTAACCCATAAGCAAGCAAAACACCAGGTCTAGAAGTAGCTAAAAATAGCTCACCTGACTGGATGGATACAGGATTTCAAGAAAAGAGAAGCGGGAAGAGGGGGCAGAACTGTTCTGTATGCAAAGCCTGAATGCACAGAGATCTGCTATGCAAAAAATGATGGGCCAGTCAAGAGCTTATGAGTCAGGACCAAGAGAAAGGTCAACAAAAGAGCCATTGCTGTGGGGATCTGCCACAGTCTGTTCCATCGAGAAGAAATGACTTCTTCAGAGAACTGGAAGAAGCATCGCCATCACTAGGTCCTGCTTCTCACGGAGGACTTTAAGCACCTCAACATCTCATGGAAGAGAAATGTGGCCTGGCACAACCAATCCAAGAGAATTCTAGAGTGTGTTGACAATAATGTTTTGATGTTGTGCTGGATAGACAAGTTGATGAAGAGGGGTGCTCTGCTTGATGCATATGGAAAAGCTGGTGGGTGATGTCAAGGTCAAATGCAAAGTCCTGCAATAAGAATGAAATAAACCCACTCAAAAATACAGCTTAAGTGTTGGTTATGCAAGAAAGCAACTTTGCAGAAAAGGATCTTGGAGAGCAGGTAGACAAGCTGAAAATGCGTCAGTAGGATGCACGTGCAGCAAAGGCACCTAACCACGTACTGGAATGCACTAGTAAAAGCACAAATCCCCCTCTGAGAAGCACTCCTGAGGCTGCATATAGAATACCATGTTTTATTTTCTTCCCCCACTACTCAGTTTAAGAAAGAGATGAATGAGGTGGACCAAGTACAGCAAGGCACCAGTAAGGCAATTAAGGGGCTGAAGCACACGAGACACAAGGGGCAACTGAGAAGGCAGTGTCTGCTCAGCCTTAAGAGAGAAAGACCAGGTGAGGGTCTAGATGCTACATACAACTATTGAATGGGTGTTAAAGAAAAGATAAAGCCAGATTAATCTCAGAGGGCACGTTAAAGGGGTAAGAGAAAATAGTCAGAAGCTGTAGCAAGGGAAATTTTGACTAGATAAGGAAAATACTTTACCCACCCAAGAGTGGTCAAATATTAGAAGAGGTTGCCCAGGCTGCGGAATCTCCATCCTGGGACAATATCCTGCTATATGATCTCTCCAACCTCAATCAGATCCCCAAGCCCAAAGTGTTATTCACCACAATCCCTCCCGTTAGCATATTGTATTATTTGCTAACGTAGGCACAATCTGAAAGATTCAATTGATGAATGCTCCCACTCTAAAGGTTGCCAGTATGAGAGATGAAGCTTAATTTAGCAGCTGCATTTGTTGTTTGTTTTATACAACAGTGCAATTTTACTAAAGAAACATACGTGGTTAAAAGTTGCATTAGCACAGGAGTAATAGGTTGCAAATAACTACGTATGCTTCTTAAAAAAAAAAAAAAAATCAGAAAACTGTCCCCTCTCTCAGATTTGAACATCCCTTTCTCAAATTTTATTACTTAAAGTAACTACCGAGATGCTTGCTGCAGTGTTACACCATGAGCTCTTTCAATTTTAAGTCTATCAGCGGCTTCCTTCCCAGGGGGAGGAGTTCTCCCTGCTTCCGATGACATGGGTCTCCACAGCAACATACCTCCAGCAACTGGACTGCACACAGCCCCGCCGCTGCCATCCCGCCCGCCCCTGCTTCAGGACTGCAGTGGTTAAAAGCCGCACCGACGAGCTGCAATGTCGGCAGACTTGAATGATTTGTTAGATGAAATAAAGAATACGCCCCCTAAGCAGACTTTGAGCTAAAAATGGACAACTCCTTTGTGGAAGAAGTGGCTGCATCGCTGGTGAGAGAATTTCTCAGTAGAAAGGTAACTTCTCTCGATTTTCTCCAGCTAGTACAAATGAGAATGACACATGAAAAATGTTAAGTGCTAAAAGATTGAGGAATGCTGGGAGGGGGGACTTCTTCCAGCCTTAAAGCAGTTAGACCTGAACCATAACAAGCCTGTCGGTTAAGTATCTGCACTACATTTCCCACAGTGCCTTTTTATTGCTGAATATGGAAGCCAGCTTCCTTCTTGTTTAAGACAGCCCGATTCTTACCCACAGGCGCCTGCAAAACATAAGATTAAATCAAGAAACGCAGTTTCAGGKTTTTTTTCTCGTTAATTATCTGTCATGCTATTGTCCTTGTGTTTACAAGAAGCATAAACAACTTCCCAGGACAAAGACTTTTAAAAAAGAAACAAAAAAAAAAGCAAAAGGTACTGGTGCTAGAGAAACCGGTAACATGCCTTTTTTCTGGTTTTCAGTAATAGCTTGGCAGACAGCAGATTTATCTGGGGGGAAGGGGACAGGGTAAAGGGGAGGAGAGAGGCCATTGTATTTTTCACAAACTTAATGCTGTGAAGGAAACTTAGTACTGTACATAGGTGTGGGGAGTGTGGGATTGAGCAGAAGAAAACGCACCTTCACATTTCCAGGTGAAAGTACCTACCACCTTGTATTTATATTCAATCCTAAGGAAATATTGATGTCCAGCCTGGTCAGTCCCTCAGTGTCAGGAATGAGTTAGCTTGTATCAGAAATTAAACAGCCACTGTCAGTTACTAAGTGCTCTACAAACCCCAATTTTCATCATCTGTTTTGCATCCAGTCTCCCAATGCACATTTTCAATGTTTGTGAACCAAGTTGAAACACACGCCAGYAGAATTTCAGATGCAGGATTCGTTATTTGCCATTTACTGCCAGACATATGAGAGGCTCAAGTCTGTCCAATTGATTGCAAATATTTTTCAAATGAAAGACATTTACATTTCTGAGTTAGGTATGTGTACATGGAAAACTGAATAAAAGCATAAAAGGAAAGGGAACGTCCTGCTGGTAAAACAGACCATACAGCTTACAGTTGTAACTTATACTTGAATTGCCGCATCTATTTCATACGATATACTCTGGAGTCATACACAAGGGGCCCTGTGATAATCCTTTATTCTTCTGCACAAGTGTTCCCCTGCTTCCCCCAAATCTTTAACACACATCAGAGCCAACT
Organism: Oceanodroma leucorhoa; assembly: GCA_030449065.1. Lineage (NCBI taxonomy): Eukaryota > Metazoa > Chordata > Aves > Procellariiformes > Oceanodroma > Oceanodroma leucorhoa. Next base: position 8,787,320 of record JASVER010000021.1, read on the forward strand.
GTGAGAACCATCCTTTATTTGCCACAACTTCTCTRTAGTTCACTATATCTGAGCGAGACAATCCATCTGCAGAAAAGTAAATCCTTTCTTGTAACAATAGCCCTTCAAAGAAAAAATATGGACTTTCTCTCTCAAAACSGTGGTCTGCTGTTGTACCACTTGAATTAGTTCGGGATCTGACTCTGACATTTCAGAATAAATCAGTCTCTCCCTCCAGAAAGTGAGATGCCCATACACTTTGTCTCTGAAGTGCCCATGTATGCTGACTACAGAAATACAAAGTAGTTGAGGAAGTTTGAAGACCCCAAACCAGCTGATGCCATGGAGATCTGGCTGATTTCCAACCTGAGACTGATTAGAATTAACCTCAAGTCATGATAAAGGGAGATAGCATACACCTGATGTTCAGACTTTGTAATTACCCAAGTCAGAATCACATTTATGAAAAGCTGTATCACATCGTGATGGAAAAAGCAAACTCAGTATTTCTGGAACTATTTGAACGAGAAGCCCAGGTATTAGCAGGGGCCTTCATACAGACCAGTCAGTCTTATGAGCCTGTTTAGCAGCTGAAATCACCTGCATGGAGATCTTTTTTTTTTTTCATGTTCGATAATTTCCACCTCCCAGACAATATTGCCACCTTAGTTATTTTCACATCAGTGGGCTGTAGTAATGCAAGATTGTACCATTAAAGTACAGGTTCTAAGGGTTAGCTTGTTACTAATTACTGCCATTTTAATGTATCCAGAAATTTCACATTATTACACCCAACAAAGTCAAGAATAAAAGCTTTGCTAAGTTGTGCTGTCTCAAGTATTCTGAAATTTGATATGTTTCCTTCTCAGGGTTTGAAGAAAACCATCACTACCATGGACCAAGAGCTTCCACGTTCTGCACTTAGCATCAATAACAGGAATGAACTTCGAAATGTCCTACATCTGCACTCCTTGTACAAACAGAATAAGGTAAGGAAACAGATCGTGCTCCCCAAAACGTGGTATCAGATACCATGAAACTAGGCTGTTTCAAATCAAGACTGTAGCACATGTCCAAACTTCAGAGAACTCAAGCTCGTGTCTGGTACTGCATTGCTGTGGACACACTGACAGTTCTCTGAAGAATGGAGAAGTTAACATTTAGGTGAGATTGCAGCTCACAGGATGAAGCTGAGAACCTGGCAGTTCATGAACTGCAACCTCCAATAAACCAGGAGCAGTTATTCACTTTAACACCTTTTCCATCATTATGGCTAGATTACTCAATTTTGGAAGTATCCTTATGTGCCCGTTTCTATTTGCAACTTTGTACAAGAGCTGGTAGATAAAATTACACTTTTAGCATTCATTATTATTTGAATTGTAATACAGATAGCAATATATGATGACAGGGACATATCATTTCCATTTYCAGTTTACTCATGACTTAAGGCACCATGCTGCTTTTGGTAAGCAGCATGAGGCTATCCTGTAATAAGTCGCTTCAAAAAAATCTCCCAGTGTAGTTGCATCACTATAGCAGACCTTGTAGCATTTTTTACTTAAGCCCTAAACATCTGTGGTGTTTTTTGTTTTTGTTTGTTTGTTTTATGAAATAYTCATGTACACAGGACACATTTTCCGGAGTACTGTTGAAAAACAGTGTAACAAGTGGGGTGGGGTGTTGCCCTATACTTAAAGAGTTATCCCAAGCACATTTAATAGAGTTCTAGAGTCCATGCTTCTCACCAAGTTCTTATAGAATAAACCACAAACACTGAAGTCAGGTACTAAGAATACTTGCAGTTCATTCTACATTCTTCTGAAGTTGACCAGGTAACATTAGAAAAGGTGTATTTAGCAGTCACCATATTTTGCAATGTTTAGCTAAAATGAGAATAAGGAATGACTGTAACAGGTTGTTCCTTCTGTATCATGCTTACTTCATTTAACACAGCAACACCTTCGAGCTCCTGACRTTCTCTAGCTGACATCTTCCAGTTTCCTGGATTGCTTGTACAGTCACATCTGGGATACACCCATAGGCAGCTGAGTCTAGAAAGCAGTTAATATGTTCAGCTACTGTACAGTGCAAAAAGAATATCCTATCTTCGGCTGCAGCAAGACTAAAAAAGACTTTCAATAGTCACTAAGAACTTCATTTTTCTTTTTGGACAGGCAAAGGAGAACCCCCTGAAAACACTTCTTGAAATTATTACTAATTACTTCCTTGAGCACCGTGGGACTTCCAGAAGCATCAGTTCAACTTCTGCTCTGTTAACTCCTCAAAGTAAGAGCTCAACATCTCACCCACCTGACTTCTCGGATGAAGATCATGTGCGTGGGAGTGCCATTATGCTCGATGAAAGCAAAACTCAAGCCTACAGGTACAGTCTTATTTCTTTCTCTTTGCCCTGTCTAGTCACTATTTTCTTTTTAATTAAATAAGTGAAATAGTGTTAAAAGTTTTATCATTTATACCTTCAGCTACACTACCTTTTATTAGTTATCCGAGTAACACAAAGCTTGAATTTCCAATTGTTAAAATCTCCTATGCAAGCCACCCTTCAAAAATGCTTTTATGTTCCCTACCAATTATGTTCCAAGATTGATAATCTCAATTACATCTTTCAGTTACTGAAGCACATAGAAATCTGAACTTTTATGCCTTGTAAATTGGAAATATTCAAATTGAAGCATAATCTGATGAAAAACTGATCACCTGCACTCAAACTACAGATATATTCATGCCTTAGATGATAGTCAAAAGCAAGGCCTATCTTAAATTCAGTATTGTTACAAACTGTATRGGTTCAGTTATTTCCATCTTGCAAAATACCTGAAAACAGCATGTAACCAAGTCTTTCAATTGCATTTATTAGTGCTTCAAGGTGGAGTAACAGCTCTAACTGTGCTTCAATAGAAAGCTTCTAAAATGGACACAAAAAAGTAATTCACCTTTCCAGCCCTGACTCTCGGGGAGTTAATCTAATTTTATTCCTCATCCTAAACACAGCATGCTTAAAGTAGCTAAGTTTGAGCAGCAGTGCTTGCAAAGCCCCAGCACACCCTYCCTTATGGGGAAAGAAAGCCAAGATTTTGAAAGTTGATGCTCCCAGCTGAGAAGCAACACTYGAAAAGGAGGCAGTGCAAAAGAATAATTAGCTGCTTCTGTTTTTCAGATACAGGAGCTTTTAGCATGTTGTCAGTGATCTTCTCTCCCCCGTCTGATACTACCCCACCTCATACTGCCTCAGAGCTCGTACCTGCCCCTTTTCATTCCCTTGCCTTACACACTACAGGTTGTTCCATTCCCCCAGAAAGCCTCTCCGGTGCCTGCAGACCTTCCTTACTACAGCAAAAAGCTTTCTCCTACAGAGAAATCCACTAACACCCCGCTGTGACAGGGAATAGCAGCACCCAGCAGAGCTAACCGATCGCCGCCCGCCTCCTACCGCCCCCCAACAAAATGGCGACCCCGCCCCCGTCCCGCAGCGACTTCTAGCCCGATCTGCGCATGCGTAGCGGCAGCCGAGCGCTTCTCCCCCCGCCCGGAGGCGGGAGGGTGGGGGAAACCGCAAAGCGAGCGCTGGGCTGCTGGCCAGAGGGGCCGTCATGGCTCAGGAAGTGGTGCGTTATGGAGCCGCTCTGCTTTCCACTGCAGGGCACTCGATGGTKTTAAACCTCCACGGGCGGGAAAGACATGCGCAGTGTGGTGGTTGAGTTGACACCCACCCCCCCACCCCGTGGCACGTACACCCGCACATACCTACAGCAGCATTATACACACATACATGAACACACAACTGCCAAGAGGCAAAGTAATGCCCCACACGCAGAAGCAACATGTGTCGGCGGCGAGAGAGGGTGGCGGATGGCGCGGTGCTGTGAGGAAGGGCCCCTCGCCAGCATGGCGCGGGCACCGTCCCTCAAGGGGCAAAGTATTCATTCCCCCAGGCAGGGGGGAGCCAAAAATGGCAGATTAAAGGAAAATCRGAAAGCAAAAAACCAGAAATGCCCAACCTTTTGTGTGTACGAGCTTGGAAACGTTACCCTGACACACACTGAAACTGCCAGCTCTGGAGAGGGCAAAATCCTGTACTGACTTGCARGTTTCCATGTAAATCCTGTGTGATTTTGTACCAATTTTCATAACTTCATACGCACCAAACTCACCGGTAATGGCTTCCTGAGGTGGGGGAGGCTGAGGTTGGCTGGAGGTGCAAGGAAGGAAAAACGGGTTGACTGGGTGTGACAGGGGAACGCGCATCTCGGGGCCTGTCCTGATACAAATCAGTATTTGTAACTGATTTTTCTTTCGAAATCAACCGAGAATCTGACCCTCGGACACAGGCAGGCACTCCTGGATGGGTGGCTTCATTTTTCCTTTGGATCAGGTCTTGTCCCAGCCGTGCAGCTGCTCTGCGTTTCCGCAGCGTGGCCGCGGGAAGGGGCTGCAAAGCTGCCCTAACAAGGGCTGTCGTGGGCAGGTTGCCACTTTGGTTCAGCCACGTCCTGTTTCGGCCCACAAAATGAACCGGTGAGAGAAACACCATGGCAAAGCACAGCTCTGTGATCCTCCTAGCCATTTCCATCCCCTCCGGCCAAGGAAAAATCAGGCACTACCAGGTCAACCAGCCAGTGYGTGAAATTAGTTTTAATTTCAACTACCCGGATAATTTTTAACAATGCTTTCAGGAGTGGAGAGTATAATGAGACAGGTACTCTTCACTGGTTCCTTATTAAAGAGTGTTCTTCCCTTTTAACTTACCTTTTGAAGTTTTTTTGAATGTCTGTAACTGTTAAAACAGTCTCTAAGCTGACACACTGTGCCCTTTGGCAATGAGGGGTTATGGGGTCCTAGGTTAGGAGTAACAGTCCTCAGATTTCCTAATGCTCCCAGAGACTGATCATGTTCCCTTCAGTTTACATATGCAGYGTGTCTTCACAACACGAGACATACTACTTCAAAAAACAATTTTTAACTGGTTAAATAAAAGGAATGTGTATGTGGTACAATATGATTCAACTCATGGAATTGCTTTACTATGAAATAGGATGGAGAAGAACATCCTAGAGTGAAAAACAAGTTCAAGGACAGTTATCGTAAAGACGGCTAGCATTTTAAGGTTACACAGAATATAAATTTATCAACTGACACAAAAGAGGTCTCAGTGAAGTGGAAACTACTCAATAAAAGAACTTCCATTTAACAGTCGTCTAATATTATGCAGACAGTGAAACAGATCCTSGTGAAGAAAAATGGACTTGTCATGATTTCTTACAGGCTCAAATGACTTTTTTTTTAGTAAGAGCATGATTTCTTGAAAGATATTTTTAAGAAAGAAAYGCATATAGTAGTGTACAAGCAGAGTCACAGACCAGGTGAATCTCACTTGCATTTCAGAAAAGCTTGTTTATAGCATTATATATGTGTAGGAAAACAGATGCAAACAGTGAACTACGCCCTGTGTTRCTACCTGGAGGACGAGGCTGAAGAATATGGAAGAGGTCAAATGACAGCAGTGTAGCAACCTATTATCGAGGAAAAGCCCAAATACAAAAGTACCTTTCTTTTTGAACTAAAATAAGTGTTCTACATTTGAACAAAGAGTGAAAGGGGTCAGTAGAGTCAGTCTAAGTTATATGATAATAAAGTTATATGATAATAAAATATAATAATAAATTAGTAAAAGTGTTAACAAATTTTCAACCGAGGAGATGGAGAAGGAATGGAAACTGCTGGTGGTAGCTTGGGACCTGTCTGGTATGATATATATAGTTTGCTTTCTGTTATGGTATGGTACATATCAAAATAAGTAAGCACAAGATTRAAGTGTTGCACATATTATAACCAATTGTGACACATAACAGTGATATTGAAATAATGTCCTGAAGACCTACATATAGATGTTTAAGTGAAAAGTGTTTGTATTTGAGTACCCTTGCTAGATAATAAGTAACTTACTTTGACAGCAGTGCTTTAATTAGCCAAGCAGATGTTTTAATTGATTTCATTGTGCATTATTTTGCTGTTTGAAGTTTTGCCTTTTTCTTCCTTGTAGRTATGATGTTGAGAATCCACCAGATAAAATCCTTCCATCCAGAAAACATCATCACAAAAGTGAAAAATGCCACACAGGAGCAATACACAACAGCCACTTACCCTCTGATGGGGATAAGAAAATAAGAGATAGTCGAGAAGATTTAAAAGCAGCAATGATTTCTGGGGAGCTGAAATCCACAGTGAAGGAGAAGCCAAGGTCCAGGTCTGGTCTCATTGTCAGAGGAATGATGTCTGGACCAGTAGCAAGTTCACCAGAGGTGATTTCCAACACTTACAAAATATTTGGCTTGGCCATGGATTTTATATCTAACCTTCTGCGATAAAGTCATCTGCAAATAATATTAAAATGACTTCTGCATGCTAATCCATTAAACTTGCAGTGTAAAAATGTGTGGTAAGTTAGGGAAATCGTTCTGGTTAATCGTTAATTTCTGAAACAGAAATTCAMACTGTTTCAGATATAACCACTACATGCAACTACTCCCTGCATGTCTGTGATCTTAGGTTACAGAATTTCTTTATAAATCTTTTCCATTCTGGATATCTCTTGACAGATGGGATTTTCCATTTTCCTAGGAAAATTGCCTTTTTACCTTAGCAGTATTTACAGCTTTCAAAGTTTTCTTAGCCATGGGTATCTGTTTTACTCAGGTTTTTCCAAAATCCCACATTTAAGCAGTAGCAGTTTGGAACTGAAAATTACGTTCAGTTAGAAATATGTTTCTAAATTGGTCCAATCAGACCATATTCCATCAGTAAGTGTTTTCAAAACACAGTTCTAAAATTCTTGCCTCTTTTTTTTTCCTTCATGCTGCTTTTATATAGACAGGAACTTTCCCTGTGTAAAATTAGGCTTGTAATAATGAGAAAGTGAAATATTTTAAACATATCATTTAGATAATACTGAAGAGAATATGGAAGTTAAATGAATTAGTTGGATTTTTCTAAATATCTCTGTTTTGGAAAGAAAGACTAGATACCTGTAGTGGGCAGTCTTTCCAGTAAAATGTCTTATATGTCTTGGTTTCCTGAGGTGGGTACAACCCCAAAATTAAGCTTTTATGAGGTATTTTGTTGATGTTCTTGGGTAAAAGAAAGCATTTTTTAACGGTATATAGTGTCTTTAATACTGTTCAAATTTTAAGTAAAAGTGTATGTCTGTCTTATTTATTATCAATTTTTTAAAAATCTGGTTTACTGTGTAACCTGATTACTAATAATAAACAAATTGCTTAGCCCAGAAATTAGTGTTAGAGCTTTCCTTTGCTTTTCATGTTTATTTAAAGATGCTCAAATTTTAATCTGTGTTTTTAATGGCACTTATTTCTAGGATCTGCAAAAAAGGCGTCTTTCAAAACGATCCACTAGCATAAGCAGCACAGCACAGTTCAAGGGTGAGGAACATGAAGAAAATGACCTGAGTGTCCCAARTACTGATTTTCAAGAAAGCAAAGAACCTTCAACACAAGTAAATACGGAGTTTGCATCAAAGACTACATCAAGCTCACACACAAGTTCAGCCTCTGAAAAACTAAGAAACATCCCCAAAGATACAGATGACTCTTTTGCCAAACTGCTGTCTGAAAGAGAGAGGACCAAGACAGAAGAAAGAAAATCGGTTCCAAGCTTTGATACAGACAGCAATGAAAAAAGCCTTAAAGTGAGTGCCCCTCACAGACATTCAGGGGCTGGAAGAGAGAAGAGAGAAAGATCCCTCAAGAAAAATGAGAGTCGGTTGTCAGGCCAYAGGTAAGAATATTTGTGAGAATATTATACTAAAAAGTTGAGGAAATCTGGTGGAGGACTAGGAGTGACTGAGATACGCCTCCTGATTTCATTGAGGGGAAGTAGCTGGAAGTGGTGAAGATACTGAAAGGTAGAGAAGTTTTAAGATTCAACTTACTAACTTCTGACATGCCAAACCACCCAAGACTCCTTTATTGGTCAGTGGGGAGACCCTGCAGGTGCTGGTTTCTCTTTACTKCTTCAGTAGTTCAGACTTAGACCGCTTAGACATCTAAGCAGTGCAGGTGACTCCCACCTGTGCAGGTCATCTGCAGTGTTCCACGGAGACATTGCTTGCTCCTTAGGAAATAGTGTTGATTACCTCTAAATATTGCAGTCGTACATCCAGAAAACCTCAGAGGATAAAATTAAGGAATACCAGCCAAGTGCGTCCATATGCCCACGTGGTTCAGTGCAGTGCTGTGTTGAGAAATCCAAGCCATGCYCAAACAGGCTGGTTTAGCTACCAGCACAGTGCTGTACCATGTAGACACTGCGGTGTGTCTTTGAAGCAGGATAGCCTGTGTCACTGCAGTATTTAGACTAAGCCCAATTAGCGTCCCCACGCACTGTGACGCTGCAGCCACACAGCTCCTGTGTCTCAAAGTATTTTACTCAAAAGTTAGCTCAGTTGTCTTTTATTGTGCTGCATTGCTTCACATTGATATAAAAGGTTTGGAAGAGCATCCTTCTGTGAGCTCCAAATACGTATTTTTGGCTTTTCTCTGTTTTATACTCTTAACTGATCTTTTTTTCAATGGTGTTTTTTTCTGTGCAGAATTTGAGAAAAGTGGGAGGCAAGGGATTTTGTTTATTTGGGGGTTGCCAAACTTGTAGGACCCAGACTGCCACATCACAAAGCTGGCTTCGTAGTGGGGTTGTGACTTGGGTTGGGTTTTGAAATGCTTCAGGTTGAGTCATCCGTCAGAGTTTAACCAGTCTGGAATTCTGAACTGCTGAAGGTGCTCTAGGTTCGAGCAGTAGAGGGCAACTGTGCCCTGTCCATGCATATATAAAATCTGCATAATAAAAACTGCTGCCTCATTATCTAGCACTTCTCATCAGCATCTCTCAAACAAATTTAAGCAGGGGGTGAGTATCACTCTGCCCATACTACAGATGGGAAAACTGAAGCAGGTAGAGAGAAACCTGCATGCTACAGGTCACACAGCATGTCAATAGTAAAGTCATGCATACGGCTTAGGCACCCTGAGTGTTGGTCTTGTGGTGCACTGCCAGTGCTAGAGGTGAGCGTGTGTTATAATTGGTAGAAATATTTTTGAGTTTATATCACCTGCTGCTCCATAAGCTAAGGCACATGCCATTAACCCCTTCTTGGACCATAAAGCAGTATTTCTGTTTTACTAAATTTAACAGCAGCCAGGTTTGCTGCTATTTTTTAAAAGTGCTGAAAAACCTCATTAATGTGCTAAAAGTGCAACCACAGATATTTTTTTTTTTAATAATTATTACTATTTAGTTTTCCTATTTAATTCTTACAAATCTTGAGACACAGTGTGTTGAGGCCCTGTTGAGATCATGAGGAAGCAATGATATATTAGGTCTCTCCACATTTATGTTAGGGGCTGTGGGAGTTAACAAACTGGGAATCTACTGTAGCTGCAAATGGGCTAGTAGTAGCACTTGCTTCCTGTCTGGAACCAAAAAGCAACTGAAAATAGCCACCTGCATTATGCAGTTATTTACCTGTGTTAGCTAACTTCATTTGTAAGAGATTATTGAGTAACAGGCCAAAGTACTACAGTCTTAAGTCTTAAAATCCACAAGAGGTCAGTTCTCCATTATGTACTGTACTGGAAAGCTGAGCTATGTCAGAAAATGGCTGAACCCAGGCAATGCAAGTTCAACTGTTGCTGAACTGGAACTGGTGCCTGCAGATCCACCTTTGATATTCTGCTTCCAGATGGATTTATTAAGTCTTGCATGACTCCGTGTGAATGCAGAGAGCCAGCTCATAAGTCACTGTGGAAGCAGAAGCAACGGGGTCTGACTCCATACAACTCTTGTTTCATATAGCTTGACAGCATATAAGGTAGTGCTAACCCATCACTTCATCCTTTCCAGTTTCAGAATGGCTTATTACTTCACGATCAGCATTAATTGAGGTAGAGAACACAGCGTCAGTGGGCTTTTGACAGCTCCCCGCAAAGCTGAGAAGAGCAAGTGTATTCCTGGTATTCGATAATCAGTGATGGTATAGTACATTGGACTGGATAAAATTCTTTGGGAAGACTGTGACTGACCAAGAAATCTCTTGTACTAACTTCACTCAGCTGTAGTTGGACGTGCTGACACTTCCTAACCTTATGCAGTAATTGTGGAGTGAGCAGAAAAGGAGAAGCTGGACTGAAAGGGGACTGCGCCAGTGCACCATTTTGTGCACTGTACTGCAGTACTGTGCTCCGTTGCTGTAGTAAGTGGTTTGAAACAGTTCCCTTCCTTCAGAAGACTGGTTTGGTTTCAGCAAGAACAGAAGAGGGAGCTATTTCCTAAGCAGAGCCCATGTAATCTGTTTCCAATGCAAAATGGGGACATTCCTGCCAGATGATTTGAGTTAAAGCCAGTAGAGCATTTGAATTCATGCTGAGCTCTGAGCCCCTGAAAACTCTCACTGAAATCAGCAGGACTGCTGATGCTCCTGAAGTTAAGTGGAAGTAACAGAGAGTGGAAGTGAGACTCCAAATAAACATCGACCATTACAATATAAGGCCTGGCTCTTGGAAGACTTTTATATCCCTTTGGCCAAATCCTGCAGTGTTTGAGAGCCTTCAGGATTTGGCCAGAGTGCTTGAGTATTTTGAGACATGAAAAATTACAATGTAGGAGCTGATATTTGTCTCGATCCTCTTCCATTCTCTGGTACTGCTACCTGACACCTCTGACATAAATGCTAATCTAACTATTTAGACGAGTAGCTGAAATCTGTATAGGATTAACCACAGCTAGTTCATTCACAGGCATCTGCAATTCTGTTTTTGTTTCCCATAGAAAACTAAAGACATACAAATCTTATTTTTCCTTCCATTTGCTGTACTTTTTCATTCTCTTCTCTCATATGCAAAAAATGCTATTGTTGCATACAGGCTGCAGGCATCCATTGTCTACATATGAGAAAAAAACAAAGCAAAACCACTGCTATGCTTCAAAAGACAAGCTGAATGTTATCGAATGAATGCTTACAATCTGAGTGGGCAGAAATACCTAGCTATAAAAATATCCTGGGGAAATACAGATCCACAGTATTTTGACTCATACATTTTAGTGAAAGAAATGATTGTGCTTTTTTTTCATCAATTCTTAGCTACTGCATGAAGTGTGTGCGGCAGAGTAACTGTGTTGAGAGGCCAGATTTGTGACTTGATATTTCAATCTTATAATATCAACATGAAGTTAGACCTCTGAGTACCATATTTCACATAAAAGTTTGTCCTCATTAAGAATTGGTGGTTCTGTCTTTGTTCAAATAGATACCATTTAGCTATCTTGACAGTGAGGAGGCATTTGGATTTCTGTGATGACCAAAATTAAATGCTCAACTGCAAAGAGGGCTGTGTAATTCAAGAGTGAGCACTAAGTTTTCCAAAACGACAGACCAACACACCCACCACAGATAGGAAAAAAAATATGCAAATTCATTTATTTGCATTGCTATCGCTGCAATAGCTTGTTTCTTTTTAGGAAAATGGAATCATATTAGTGAATCAATCAAATGGAGACTAATGATACAGATGTAGTCTTTGCTTGTTTGTTGAACTGCTGCTGCTGAGAGCATCTGATTTCAAATTCAGATAACTCTAGTAATGGTTTAAAAGGCCAGTGCTCAACTGCAGTTATTACCTAATTGCTCATAACTGTAATAAAATCCTAACTTCTAATAGAAAACCGCTTGTTATCTTTTCAGTATACTCCAGACTCAATGTTGATCCCCTTGCAAACATACTGTCCTTACATAATGAGTGCACCGCATTCCTTTAATCACAGAAAGATAGAGGTGAAGAACAATTTGTTCACCTGGATCTTTATTTATCTACATAGTATCTGGCAATATGATGTCTGAATTCTTTCCCAGAAAAGGGAAAATAATGATCACAAAGAATTAGAACAAAAGGATTATTTTCTTCCTTGTATTACAGGGGGAACAGAAATTTTTGTTCTGTTGAGTCAACGGTAGCTCTCTATGTCATGATTGTATTCTCTTTCCATGTCACTAGGAGTTATTCCATAAAGTATAATATGCTGTAGAGTTTGTATACCTACTCAGATGTAATTGTGAATGCAATCTATATGCCTTTTTTTTTAAATTCCCTTATTTTTAATTAATCCAGAAAAAAAGCAATATATAGGTGGCAGCAAATCTTCATGTATCTTCAGCTGTAAGCAAACAGCAGCTAATCTAATTTCTCGATTCATAGAATCATAGAATCATAGGATCTTATAGAATACCAGGTTGGAAGGGACCTCAAGGATCATCTGGTCCAACCTTTCTTGGCAAAAGCACGGTCTAGACAAGATGGCCCAGCACCCTGTCCAGCCGAATCTTAAGAGTCCAGTGTTGGGGAATCCACCACTCCTCTGGGGAGATTATTCCAAGGGCTGATTGTTGTCATTGTGAAAAATTTTCCCCTTTTGTCCAATCGGAATCTCCCCAGGAGTACCTTGTACCCATTACACCTCGTCTTTTCCACATGACTCCTTGTAAAAAGGGAGTCTCCATCTTCTTTGTAGCCACCCTTTAAATACTGGAACATGGTGATAAGGTCTCCCCTAAGCCTTCTTTTCTCAAGGCTGAACAAACCCAGTTCTCTCAGCCTTTCCTCATATGGCAGGCTTCCCAGACCTTTGATCATCTTTGTGGCCCTTCTCAAGACCCTCTCCAGCGTGTCCACATCTTTTTCATATAGTGGGGACCAAAACTGAACACAGTATTCCAGGTGTGGCCTGACAAGTGCTGAGTAGAGTGGGGTAATGACTTCTTTATCTCTGCTGGTGATGCCCTTGTTGATGCAACCCAGCATCCTGTTGGCTTTCTTTGCCACAGCAGCACACTGTCCACTCGTATTGAGCTGCTTGTGCACCAGGACCCTCAGGTCCCTTTCCACAGAGCTGCTCCCCAGCTGGGTAGATCCCAGCCTGTGCTGCGCGCCTGGATTATGTTTTCCCATTACATTTATCTTTGTTGAACTTCATAAGGTTCTTGTTTGCCCACTTTTCCAGCCTATCCAGGTCTTCCCTTCCAAAGTGTCCACTTCCCCACTCAGTTTGGTATCATCGGCAAACTTCAGCAGGGTACACTTGATCCCATCATCCAGATCACTTATGAAGATATTAAACAACGTTGGGCCCAATATCAATCCCTGGGGGACCCCACTTGTGACAGGTTGCCAGTCTGAAAAGGAGTTATTTACCACCACGGCATCTCGTTTTGTTTATTGTACCGTATATGTTGTGGTGTTGGTAATGGTAACCATGCTGGTCCCTGGAAGCTGTAGGTACAGGAGGTTATTATAAGGACAGTATTTCAATCTGAGTTTTAAACTTACTTTTCTCAGGAGTTGGATGTCTGACTTTTCATATTCCATGGCTTTAGCTTTTAATAGTTTAGATATAATGCATCAGTGGCCACAGTACATTTCTTCTTTTCTGCCTAAACTACATAATAGTAGTATAATCATGAATATATGACGTAAATAAGGAAAGGTAAAGGTTTGCTTTGACAGAGAAATCATGCAGCACAAGTAATTAACAGTGAATCAGTTTGTGATACTTTCCTATGTGACTTTATCGTGCAAAGGTAGATTGTTGATGAGTTTTCTTGTTGTATAAACTAATACAATGTATACAGCGCTCCTATTATTTTACTGTAACACCTTCCATGGTAAGGAAATGAAAAATGTTTCTCCAAGAACATATGGAGACAAATACATAATCCAGTAATGTATATTGATACCAAACTACACACATACATGTATACAGAATTATGTCAGTAATTCCTCCATGCTCCTTCATAGCAACTTTCTTTAACTTAACAAATTAAAAATTACATATATGTCTCAGTGCCACTTCAGTAGAGAATTTGAAACCCCATCTATCCTTTCAGGTCATTTTGATGCTGTTGTTTATAATTCATTCTCAAAGGAGTAGTTCCCACTGTTCTCCTTTTTGTTGAGTCCTTGTTCTATCAATGTAAGTAAGGTGTGGTAGTGATGTGGAAACCCTCCAGTTCTCAGCTGAATAGTTTCTGAATGAGTAAATCTGARCTGGCCAGCTGGGTTCTGACTGGGTATTCTGCAGTGTAGTGGAACCACCTTATGCTGAGTTAGATGGGCAGATATTATCTGTAGACCTCAGTTTCACTTCTGGTAGTTAAGAAGAAGAAGAATATATTGCTATGTTTGAACTTCTAGTTTTCATGTATAAAGCCAACCACCCTCCCTCACCCAACTCCAAGAAAAATAGCATAGAAACTAGAATCAGAGCATGGAAAGAAGAAAAAAGTGTAAAACTGGAATCAAAGACCCAAGGGAACAAAAGGACTTGGCAATCAGGACCTGAAGTTAAGCATATCTTGCCAATTTCTTAGAAACTAAAAGGGAATGGCTATCAGAAAGGCAAAAAGAAAAGGGAATATTGTTACATCAGAACAAAAATTTCCTCCTGCCATTAGTGAGCAAAAGGATACAGCAGTGGATCCCATTGTTCAAAGGCAGAGATCTATAATACAGTTTCAGGAGCAAGGAAGATGATTGATTCTCCACTCATCCTTTCATTGTGAACAATCACCCTACTTATCAGGTTCTTYTAATTGTGTCTGCCATACCCTCCTTTGTCTTGCCGTCAGTCTTGGCTACAAACTGAATGMGATCTAGTGGTTTCCTTTCAGAAGTCTGCCAGTACAGAGGGATATTTCAGACAGTAGGGACTGTTTTATGACTGTGTAGCTTGGATTCAGATGTCGTTTCCARCCAAAACCTGAGTATCTCTGATGCACTTCATCTCTACCACCAGCAAAGCAAGTGCCAGTGAGTTCAGAGCCAGAATTTCTCTTCCTGCAATAGTCTCTGAACTGAGTTAGGCTTAGCTGGACACTCTTTAGTGGTTCCCAAAATATCACTCATTATTTGGTAATAAACATTTTCTAGCAGTGCTCTGCATTCTAACACAAATAGGGTAGGGTTAGTGAATTGCCACAGATACCAAGTTCCTTAGTGGAACATTACTCATATTTCATAAAATCTTAGAAATTACAAATGGAAAAGACCTTTCAAGGTCATTTGTTTCTATGGCAGATTATTCATTACTCTCTCTATATATATATTTGCTGTAATACTTTTTCCAGGGTTTTGTGTAGTCCAGTCTTAAATGACTCAAGTGACACCTCTCCCCTGAGAATATATTCCAGTGTTTAGCAGTCCCTAGTCTTACGAATTTTTCCCTTATATTCACCTTGCATTTGCTTTTTTCTGCCCTGTTATCCATAGCTGCAGTTGATTTTTGACTGATCTTTCTGTTCCTTGCTACATATTCGCCTCTGTTAAAATACTTCCAAATATTTTTCATGCTCCTTTAGGCATTTTTTGTCTAAAGCTTGTATCATCTGCTTGTATCATCTGCTTGTATTTTTATCCTTCCTGCTCTGGAATTTTGCTGTTGTTTTTCTGTTAGGTTTTATTGATTTGTTTTATATTTCTTCTGCGTATTTAGGGACTGCTCTAACTTTGTCGCACTGTGACTCTCACTAATACAGCGTAAGAACAGTCACCTGCTGCTCATGGCATGATTCTCATTATTATAAAATCACATTAGCACATTTGTCACTGCAGTTTATCACAGGCATATGCCTTCTTACTTTCAGTTTCAAGCACATTGAATGCAAAATATCTCCTTGGTGTTTTAGTGTGTTTTCCTCCAAAATGTCCTTTATAGTATAATTATGAAGTCAGTCTAATCTTCTGTGGTAAGGCAATGTGTGTTCCTATAGAAAAGGTACCTCCCTTCAACTCCCTGCATCTCTGTGTAAGACTGACAAGGAGTGAATGGCTTGGCTTTGCTTTCTGAACCACCTATWACTTTCTTCATCCTGAATGGAGACCAGTACAGGTGAACCCCTTGTGTTACTGAAAATCCCTACCTTTTCACTTTCATAGTTCCAACAAAGAGTCCCTGAAAATTCACTTTTATGGAGCTAGGAGATCCTTAGAGGAAAACAAAATACTAATCTTCAAAGAATCCTTTTATGTTCTTTAAAAATATATGCAGGTTTTTTGTATTCTTTTAGATATCTGACTTTCAGAATAATATTTTGAAAATGTTATGGTCCTTAAAGGATTAATATTCATGCTTTCTGTTGTTAACAGGAATAAACGAGCTTATTTTCTATGTGAGGACCAAGCCTATACCTGTCAGTTATACATAATTGAATGTCTAAAATTGCCAAGATCCTCTCACATTTTTGTCCTGCATCATTCCTGGCCACAAGCTGTGCTGATTTACATTAGAACATTGGCAGAGAATGTTGGCCATGAGTTTCTGAGCAAGTCCAGAGCAGGATTTGACGTTCCTTCCGTCAGCATAAGCAACAAAGCAGAGCACAAGCAATCTAGGAGTCTCTGGACTGCACTGATGATAACTTCCTGACACAGGTGATCGAGGAATTTTTTCCTGTGAGAGTGGAAACGCTGGAATAGGTTGCTTAGGGAATCTGTGGTGTCTCTATCCTTGGAGATACTCAAAATACGACTGGACATGGCGCTGAGCGACTTGCTGTAGTTGAACCTGCTCCGAGCAGAGGGTTCGACTAGGTGAGCTCCAGAGGTGCCTTCACAGGTATTCTGTGATTCTGAACTCATGACAGAAATAAGAGAGCTGAAGCAGCTGTCCTCTTTTAAATATTGGCTATCACTGAAACAGGAAAATACAGTGCCTAATGAARGTTAATATATGAATGTCAGATTTCATAAAGAATATTAATCAACATTCCAGTTTTAATTGTATTTTTTAAATAAAATTGAATTTCCAACTCAAAGGAAAAATAGTTCCAGCAAAGTTATGTAATGTACATTATTTACCCAACAGTTATGATTGGCTCCAGTCTTTTCTACTATGCATTTGRGTGTAAAAATAGGTTTTCTAGGAATAGTGAATTTTGTAGTGTTTGCGCAGTGGGCTGTAATATTTCACTGTTATATACAAAATCGGTGTGTCAGATGAGATTGCTTTGTCTAAAATAATATCTGGCATTTTGGTAAGTAATGAAATTTTGATCCTGTGAGATGTTGAGCAGTTCCTAAAAGTACTCATCACCTTGATAGCCTATTCTGTGRAATGAGGTCTGAGCTCAGATGGCCATATTGTTAGAAACTAGAGCCTGTTTAAAATCAGTCAGAAAACCCCAACTGATTTCAGTATATGCCAGCATACTCAGTGACATGCAGTGTGTATGAGCAATGTCTGAGGAATTGATTAAATTTTTCCCACTATGAGAGGAAGAGGATGTATTGGGCAGTGGTGGCATTTCTAGGAAATAGGAGTTTAATCAGAGTGCAACATTTCACATAAAAGAACGGAAAGGAATGCAGAGTTGAAGCAGCCTAATAGTAAATTACCTTTGCATGTTTCCTTCCATCTTTGTCTGTTTGTGACCTGCGCGTAGCACCAGGCATTGTCCTCAGGCCACACGAAGAAGCACATGGCTTCATCTCAAGCTTTCGTCAATGCTTCGGTGTGGCTTTGTAGGCAGGAAGCACAGTAAGAATAGCGCAGTCGGCACCTTCCCTGAGAGACCAACCAAACCCTCCTGGAGTGTGCTCAGCTGCCAGCCAGGGAATAAGTCTTTATTTGACTCTTGCAATTGGCAATCAGAAGAATGGCTGCCAAACAAAGCGGGGTCATCTTTGGGGAATATGGATTTAACTAGCCCATATACAAAGAGAGAGAGAGGGAGAGATTGTAGTCACCAAATCACTCACTAGTGAAAACCTTCAAGTATCTGGAGTTGCATAACACCTCTTATAACATAATGCTTGGACCGGAAAAAAGAACCTAAAATAAAAGTAATAAACTATTGTGACTTTTGTTTTGTGCCAATGGATTTATGGCATCAGAGCCTTCGACATAACATCTGTGTGTGCTGCCATTTGCCCTTTTAGTATTTTTCCAACACTCCATAGGAAGAAGCACTTTGCAATTACTGGAAGTGACAAATGGCTGCTGTATCATTTCTTTATTTTTGGAAAGGATGTAAAACTGGAAAATGCATTCAGTCAATTGAGAATTTGCCTTATTCATGCAAACATAGAGCTCTTCTCAAACATAAAAGCAAGAACAGACAGTATACATACTACTTTGCTGGTAGAGCTTCACACCATTTCCTTTCACTGTGTCTACATACGAGCATTGGGGGGAGCACRGTAGGAAGCAGCAAAAGAAGTTACCTGCTCCTTAAAAACAATCAGTTGTTTGCAGGTAGCAAAAGGAATTTTTGTCCCCCTATGTGTTACTCTCCCTAAGATTACTTTACCAGGAGGTGAARTCTCTCTCTGCAGTATGTGTGCTCACCAATAGGCTGTCATCTGTATTCACCTTTTTTTATAATAAAATAAGAGAACTACCCCACTCCTCAGTGTAAGCTTTTGTCTTCTTCCAGTTTAACACGTGATATTAGCTTTCAGGAAGATAATTTATTTTGCTAAAATCTGTCAGGTTACAGTAGTTTGGACTGTTAAAAAATCTGAGGTTTCTGACGGGAAATGTAAGGCCACGAAAATTCCACATCCTTAAAAATAAATGGTCTAAAAGTTGAAGACCAAAACCAGGCAGAGTGGGTACTTTATGTATGACAAATAGAACAGAGGGTTATATTCACCTCCACTGATGTGAATTGATTGAGTGTTAAAGTCTGGGAACCCTTCTCAATGCTTTACGTAGTGTCTCTTAGCTGGTGTCTTGTAAGCATCTTCATTTAATGGAGTTTTAGCTCCCTGTTTTATTTTACTGATACTTGTTTATTTTGCTGGCAACTGTTTTGAGTTGCTGAATGTAATGGTCAGTTCACACGAGTGGTAGTGTGCTCCTTGAAAATTCCAGTTTGGGGCTGTTGCAGCAAAAAATCTTTGACAGAGTACAGTATGAATAAAAGAGCTACACTTTTATTATAGTAGGTCTGGTTTTATAGCTGGAGATAAATATTCATTCACTACCTATGAGAGAGCATTCTGTTCAGGCGAGCCCAACTCATCATGCAGTTTAAACCATCTTGTAGCTCAACCTGTGATTATCATCATATTATTTTCATATACAAACCTTCTCAGCAAAGATGTAGTTTTCTCCTGAATTGTCGCTACAGTTAATAAAATTCAGCAGGACAAACACAGATTCGTGTGTAAGCTTATTAGAAATGATCCTTTCAATGACAAGTTTTTCATTTACCTTTTTTATATCTGTCAATGAGCCATCTGTTCATGAATTAAGTTTTCATACTGCTAATATGCCAATCAAATCAGATGCAGGTTGTAACTAAAAAGGAAGTTTGGAGAAGTTAAGTGTATAAGCTCAGTTACCTTGGTCAACCAGACTTGCAAGCGTGGCAGAATTTATATTAAATCTTCTTGACAAGGTCTTTTTCCCATAGAAATATATTGCCTTTTACTGATTATGATAATTTCCTTTACATCTCTACTTTTAATATCTTGCTTTAATACCTTGCTTTTAATAATTCTGTTTTTATAATTTTGCCCCAAAGCAGTGGCAAGCTGTGTCACATGTAATGGCCTTGTTTAGCCTTTTGCAAACAGTAACAGAGTCTAATTTTTTTCTTACCTGCTCTCCGGATCTTACTCACWATACCAAGAATGTTGTGTATGTCTGTATAAGGCATAACAGCACAAGACCGGAGGCTTGCATTGTGACTTCTAGGCATCCTTCTGACACTAAATTGTTTTKCAGAAAAGATATATGTCCAGTAGAAACGCTGTTGTAATCAGGCAGTGAAAATAAGTTTTACCAACACAGTCATCTTAAAACCACTGATGATCAGTGTTTATTTTTTAAGCCCCTTTGTTTATTTGACCTCTTGTGTACSGTAATATAAATAGGAAATAGTGGAATGTACATGCATTATTGTGCTGAGAAGTGCTTTCTCTGTGAGTTCAGCTATTCTGTGTAAATTCAGTTTTCTGCAATGCATGATGATCGGATAGGGATGTTAAAATATTTAGAGAAAGTACTGTATAGTATGTTTATAATGAAACATATTTTCTTCCTGTCCCATTTTTCTGCCATGATGGATGACTTCCCCCTTCCTAAGTATTCTAACTCTATGGGTTTACGTGTACAATAAATTTTCCTGGAACAGTAACCATCTGCTGAAATGGAAATTGCAATAAATGTCCTGACAGTGTTTTGAGAAACACAAGTTCCCCTTAAGGATGGAACCTACACCTGCAAAAATACCCCACTTAACCAGAAAACACCCTACATCAATCTTTGATGTCAGCACTTTCCTCAGATTGATGGGAATTTCCTTGTGTCTTGAGAATTCAAAGCACTTTGCATCCYGGGCTTGGTTCTTCCTGGAATGGGTGTAGAACCAAAATCTTTTAGACTTTCCAGAAAGCAAGAATGTTACAAAAACCGGTGCCGGGTGAACTACATATGAATTGTACCATAGTTGACTTCATTTTCATTTATAGATCTTTTCAGATGAAGCAGTACCAAGGAGAAGTGTTTGGGACAACAATGAACCAAGGGTGCTGATTTGATGTAGGGAGTGATCTATGTGCCTAAACACAGGCATATAGGGCTATTTCAGACTCTAAGGTATCCAAGACATCTAATGAAGCTAGGAAATATGATACAGTACCTATAGGAGACCCAAGCCCTTCTGAAGCAGCAGCTGAGGCTGGATAGGGTGCTGTAACCTGTAGTGCTGCATTAAGTGTTAAGAGCTCTGTTTTTGCAAAACTGGATCAAAATGGGTTGACCTAGGAAGAAACCCATTATTCTCTAGGAAACAAGAGACAATGGCGTGCAATCTCTGACAAAACAAAAATGTGGATTTTGGTTATGTCTAAGTGCAGTTAAGTGACTTGAGTACTTGGCTGAAAAACATTTTATTGGCAAATTTAGTGTCATTGAGACCCTTTCCTTGACCAAGAGAGATGAAAATACTAGCACGTAGCTAGCAGAAAGAAATCTCAGCTGAAATTCAGTATTAGCAAAAAGCAAGGGGAGATCTGATTGTATTTTAAAATATACCACAGTCAACTATATTAAACTCCATATCACATTAAAGGTACTGTTATATTCAGTGAGAGCTCAATACTACTTATGCCACTATACAAATTTTCTCTCAGTCCTCGTATTTATATTGACGTGTTGGGCATCCTATTTATTTTTACTTCAAGTCCCTAGTAACATGGGTGATTCATTTCCATTCTATCTTTTCTGAATTGTGGCCATCCACATTTCATTGACTAAATTATTTGACTTGTTTATAAGAGAAAAAGAGAAGTGTTTCTTTTCTTATGGTATCAAAGACTATCAGTCGGAATGGTGCCAAAATGCTTTTAAACTGGAAAAGTCCTGACTGTGATATGTCTGTGTTCTGGTTTTATTCATCTTTCACACACTGAAAAAGGAAATTAAGTTAATGGAAAGTATGTGGTATGACAGCGGTTGTTGCTATAATAATGTCGTCCATACAAAGAATGTTGCTGAGGAAATTATTCCATACTATTTTTGAAAGGACTGTCAGTGTAATACCTTTTTTCCAAAGCAAAGGCCAATGATGCAGTATAGCTCTTTTGGAAAAAAAAAAAAAAGACCATCTTTTTACAGTAGTTATTTGAAACTTTTCCTTGGTTCTGAATTCATTTTTGTATGAATTCAACAGGAAGAATAAGGTAAAGGAAGCCAGTCTAACACCTATTTTATTTTATTTTATGTACCGATCCTTTGAACTCAGAGGCAGTCACATATACATGAATATCCTCACTTGAAATTCAGGGCAGTAGAAAATCAGCCCCTGTATATGAGCTTGCAGGACCTGACATATACTRAAATCACACAAAAGAAATGAAACTGATGTTGAAACGGGACTGAAATCCTGAATCAATTCAGTGTATTGCTCTGTGCTGGCTGCTTTTCCTGATGAACTCCTGAGTTCAGCTTTCTTCCACTGAAAAAGTTTTTGCTCTAACACCATTTTATTTCTTTATACAAAAGTGTTAGTGAGACTGAGCTCCTTTGTAGAGAACATTTTAAAAGCTGAAGGTGAAAGCCATTGAATATGTATTTTATTTATCTGCATCTTTTATTATCTCTCTCTCTCTCCACACACACACACTCCCCCCTCTGTGTGTGTATATATATATGGATATATATACACACACACACAAAAAAATTATATCTTTGTGTGGGCATGCACCATATTTCTTTTTGTTTATTCAAACAACTTTTCTTATTAAAAGTGAACATTTGATCATTCATTCTTTGATTAATTTTAACGTAGGAAGTCTCCAACATCCACTTGCTATAAAGAAGACCAGATGAAAGATGTCCTAGAATTAGGTAAGTTATGTCAAGCTTCRGTTTGGCTTTTGCCATCATATTCTTCAGAGCAGCTGCAACCAAATACGTACGAGTTGCTTCTTTTGTAACTCTTAGTTGATTCAGAGTAATTACATTTACTGTTAACTTCTTGGGTAAGACTATGAAAAGAAGWCATTAAGAAGTAATCAAACAAAGGCTGGCTAATGTATTTTTTACCTGTCCTTTCTGGCTAAACTATATTTTTCTTTTTTATAAAG
Organism: Oceanodroma leucorhoa; assembly: GCA_030449065.1. Lineage (NCBI taxonomy): Eukaryota > Metazoa > Chordata > Aves > Procellariiformes > Oceanodroma > Oceanodroma leucorhoa. Next base: position 8,809,975 of record JASVER010000021.1, read on the forward strand.
ACAGATGGCAAGAAAGTGTTAATTGTCATATTGATGATTCCCTGGCATTGAGCCTGCCGGGGGAAATAATTTTTTTCATCCAACACATTATGTGATTTTTTTTCTTTCAGTTGATGTTGAGGATGAAGAAACAACTGGAGAAGTTAGTAAGAACCCACATCTTTCAACACTGTATATGCATCAAGTAGTATCAAAGGCAATTGATATTTCTCTTGCAAAAGTAAGACTAACTATGATGGTAAATACAAACAGATGTGTGCGAATGTTATTTCAGTTAAGTTAGCCAAAGCTGCAATGGATTGCTCTGTCTTGCATGTTTGTGTGTGATTTAATGTGTGCTGTATTCATTCCTGAGTATATTCCTTATTTGGTATTCAGGTGAAAAAGTAATGTAGGGATGCCTGTCCRAAATTCAGAAAAATACCAGAAGAGCATGCCAGAATGCATCAGCCCAYCTGAAGCACAGATAATAGCTTTAATTAATGAAGTTGTATTATTTTATTAATGCCTCTAGTTAGTTTTTCATGTGCTTATTCTCCTGTCSTTTAAATTGACAGTGGTTCAGAACAAGTTTATTATTCCCCTATCACTGTTTYTCCCTTGCTTATCTTCCTTATTTTGAGCAGAGATGGAACTTTTAATATTTTCCTTCCCATTCAGACAGAGGGAAAAAAAACCAGAGAAAAGATAATGAGGGTGTCTTCCAATTTCATTTCTAGATCAAAGAGGTCCGAGTTCCTATGCAAACACTGAGCAGTCTGTTCTTATTTACTCAGCTTTACTTTAGCATGAATACAATTCCTTCAGTTTAGCTATTCCTGAATAGTAGTGGTCTGCAGTTGCTCAGGGCCAAGATCTGAATTTAGCATATGCTGATAYGCATACATCAGTCAAACATTTGAGCAACATTTATCTCATACCAGCAACTATGACAGGCAAAACAGGCTGCCTTTTCTCCATACTGYGTCCAGCAGGGTCCTTTTCTCCCTAATGTAACCATTAGTAGGCACTGCTCTTCTAGCTGTTAAATTTAAGGCAATATTCTGTAATGCTTTCATGGGAAACTGTGCCCCAGATGATCTGCATAAACGGTTTCCTATGCTGAGCAGCACACAGCATTATGAGTTGAAAGAATATTGCAGGAAAAGGAAAAAATTGCTCCTTTTCATTTGAGTGTTGCTATTTACAGTATGCATAAAACAAAAGGGTGGTTATAGTGGGTTAGTCATTACCYTTCCACACTCTTCCTTTTTTTCCTACAAATTAATGCAAGAAAACGTACCTGTGTTTTGGATTTGTTTTTAAAATGGGAACTTTTTTCTTTCTTTTTTTTTGTAGGAATTAAAAAATCTTTTGTTTGGCTCTAGTCTTTGTTGCTTCAGTGAAGAATGGAAAATACAGAGTTTTACATTTAATAACATACCACAGTTAAAATATGGCATTGTGCAAAAAAAGGTACTGTAAATGACTTCTTTAAAGTGATCTTTGCTTTTTACACTGAGTTTACAAAGGCTGTGTGTTTCAGCAGTAAAAAAAAGCCTTCTAAAGACTCTTTCTTTAATTTCTCTGGTTACCACTGGATGATGTCACCTTGTCAAGTCTTTTTAGGAGACTTGAGATGGATGGAAAATTTCTGAGGGAAACTTAAAGTAGCTACAGAAAGTGTGCATATGTGTGTGTGACGGGGAGTTATTCATAGGGAGGAAGACAAGCCACTTCAGCYGAAAGCTAGTGGTGGTAAAAAGAATAAAAGGGCATAAATCAAGGGTGGAGTTTAAGAGAAAAAGGATATGTGGGGGCAATGTTTAACAAGTTTAACAAGATCTCAAAATGGGGGGATGTAGCAAGAATTGCCTGCAGTGCCTGGGAAATCAAAAGGACATTTCTGCCTCTTGAAGATATGGGGTTCCCATGATGAGGCTTATTCCTAAAATAAAAGGGAACAAATGCCCCTGCAGTGTCACTGGAACTGGGACACTGGGACTGCTGGTGGGACCACCTCTTTTGCAGCCATGTTTCTGTAATTCTGGACTGCAGCCACAAGATGCCACCTTCTCCCTAAAACAAGTTTTTCATCAATTCCTAGGCATCATCTACCAAGTGGCCCTTTCTAAAATGCCCAGTAGGTCCCTGTGGTGACCAGAGCTGGTAAAACCACCATGCCATGACTAGGGTCAGCCTGGAAAGCGTGTACCCAATCCGTAGAAATTTTTGGTGCTAACAAAGGTGTCTCTGACCTAGGGCATCCAGTGGGAGACTGGCTCMTCTGGTGTCTATCTTGCCACGGCACCTGACTCTTACAGACTGAAACTGCAGTGCCTCAGACTGTCCTTTTGTCCGGCTCTGTATGCCGGAGGCAGTGGTGAGCCTGGTTTTTCAGCTGGCCAATGCATAGACTCAGACCAGGGACGACACACAGGGCACAAGATATGTAGCTGCCTCCAAAATCAAACAGATCCATCGTAAAAATGCATCCTCCTCAGTTGCAGCTTAATGCATTTGTCTCTGCCCTGTGACTCTCTACATATGCTTCTGGGGTAACCATGCACCAGGTCTCTCAAGAGCAAGGATCTGAGGACTTCAGTAAGGACTAGGGAAGGAGTAGATTCCTCTTTACAAAACACTCAGCAAGCTTCTGCGCTGATGCGGAAGATCTTTATCTGGCCTGAGAGAAGTAGACCATTAAGTACTATACAGAAATGAGAGGAAGAGAGGCCTTGGGGCAAGRACAATGGCTAATAAACATGTCATTAAGATGTTTAATTAACTTACCTTGTCTAGTTAAATATTTCATTAGGCTGATTATCTCAGATGAAAGCTGCTTATGTTTAAATAAAACCTAGTGGAAAAAAGATATTAAATGTTAATTTAAACTCCAAAAGGAACCATGGCAGTAATGTTCACTGGTCCACAGTAAATGTTACTTTGGTGTTTCCAGACYGTGCTGCTAGAGAAAGGATGTCTCATCACTTCTAGCGACTCACGGGCCACTAAATTCCCTACTGTAAATTCCACAACAGGAATGGTAAACCAGAGTGTTTTGCTTAGATGTGTTTATTTCAGATAGTTGATATATTCCTCCTCACTTCCAGAATTCATTTCAGCTGAACAATTGTTTGATTCTCTCCTACGTTAATTTTCTGTGGTGCTATAAGAAGATATTTAGAATAGTTCCTGTAATTTTTTTGACTGGGAGGCTTTCCCTGGTGGACTGAAATAAACCTTGTTTTTTCCTTAATATATTTCAGACAATTCACTCGTTAGTTATGTAAGTAATTATAGAGAGGTAGTGTGTGTAATATAAATGAGCAAATGGAAGGTATCAATAAGCTATTTTCTGATTACAGGACCTTTAATTTCTGGGTTGCATACTGTGTATACTGCATGTACCTGCAGGTCCCATTCCCTTAGGCTTGATGCTGTACTTAGGACAACCTGAGAATTAAACTGATCTCTTTGATCACATTGCTATTTGAAAGTAGCGGCGCTGGCTGCACTTTTCATTCTCCTCCAGGGTTTTGAGAGGAGTTTGACAGATCCTAAACTGATTCGTCACAGCCTGGTCGTGATCTACGGAGGAAATCAGGGGTGCAACTGTAGCATATGACAGCAGTGTGATCCTGGGTTACTCTCATGCTGTGGAGAGTAACAACAGTATAGACTTTGGCATGGGTTAAAATCAGATCACAGACTCTTCAGAAAACCTGCTGAAAAAAAGTGATCCATACTTTCTTATCCTCATTGTTTTTCTTACTTTACCTGGGTAGACAAAGCTAGCACTAACACGTCAGCCTGTATGGGATGTTGGTTTAGGGAGGACCTGTGTTAAAGTAATGGACTTACTAATGTTGAGAATCATAGAATCATAGAATCATAGAATCATTAAGGTTGGAAAAGACCTCTAAGATCATCGTGKCCAACCATCAACCCAGTACCCATGCCCACTAAACCATGTCCCGAAGCACCTCATCCACWCGTTTTTTGAACACCTCCAGGGATGGTGACTCCACCACTTCCCTGGATGAATGAACCCATTTCTGAGAATGGCAGCATGTGCTGACAGACACATGGGACAGCATCTGCGGGATGTAATGTGCTGAATCCTCTGCTAAGTTGCAGTAATTCCCGGTACTACCAATGTGATGTGTGGTATCGTGGTATCTGTGATGTTAGTCTTGTGTCCTGCATAGCCTGCTCCGTTCATGCATGGATGTTCCAGACAAATGATGGCTTTTCTCTGTCTCCTCAGCCAACTACTTGAGTAAATAATATGACACGAGGCACCTGGGAGAGAACTGAGTGAGAAGGGAWGGGGAGTTATGCTGGATGAAGTTTTCTGGACAGGAAGAGAGCATACCATTTGCTTCTCAGGACTACTTGTGCCGCTGTCTCTGCCATATAGTCAACCCATAGGAACAGGTCTTGGTCATGCAATGGGGKCAGGTGGGCTAGATGGCAGGGAATAAGCAAGGAGAAGGAAATACATTGCTACCCCATCCCACAGTCTTTCAAATCAGCTATAAATCTATTTTCCATGAAGTTTAAAGTTAATGTGGTAKTTGTTGGTATTGTGATTTTTTTTCCAACATTAATCATTTGAAAGGTTCAAACTTCCTTCATTTTCTTTCTCTTCCCCAGTGAGATAGCTGCCTGGTGCAGAGGGCTATACATAAAACTGAAATCTTTGTTTAGCGTTGTAAGTGGGAACTTGAGGGAAGGCATAGTGCTCAGAGGAGGTAAAAGAGCAAGACTTATTTTCACCCTTTGGAAAACAGTCAGATTTGATTTCTCTCTGGAAGTTAATGTAGGSTGTGGCTCAGTAGGGATCAGGAGATCCTTCATTTGTTTGCATAATCACAGAACAGATTTTGAAAAAAATCTTTCCTTTGACGTTTTAGATGTCTAGAGATTTTCAGGAAAAATAGGTGGGAAACACAATACCAGTTAGTAACACTGATTTTCATTGGCTTGCAAAAGAAATAGAGCACAGAGAGCACTACAAAGTCATGGATGGAAAGAGAGAGATGAAAGAATGGCTTAAGCCTGAGTGGAAGCACATGGCTTGCAAAAGTTTTCACCAGCATCAAACAGTGCAAATTGTTTTTCTCATGGTGTGTCCCATTATTCCCCTCAGGGTGGCCCATGTGGAGTACTGGCTGCAGTTCAGGCTTGTGTCCTGCGACAGCTTATCTTTGCAGACGGTAACAGGAATAAAGACACTCGGTAAGTCAGCAACTGACATCAGAAATATTTTCCATACAGAAGTAAAAAAATTTTTTCTCTGCTGCAGCCACTCAGGAGCCTTTTGAGTTTGAACTTATTGAACTTCTCTTTGTCTCCGAGAGAGAAAGAAAGTAGCATATGATTTACTTGTATTTACTTCCCTTTCAACTGTAGGAATTTAGAGGTTGCTGTTGCATTTGTAGAATTCCTTGCTTGTGATTAACCCAAGAACCTCTAAAAAAATCCAACAGCTTGAATTGAGGCCAATGAAAATTATTTGAGATCCCATGGAGATATGATTTCAAAGAAAATGTAGTCAAGGTTTGAAAGACCATGAAATTCATGCAGTTTTTGAGACTAAGAATCTCAGGAAGGGTGAAAAATTAAAGTTATAGCTATATTTTTTTTTCTTGCTACTGTGTTTGATCCTTCACAGTTAAACTCCTTATAGAATTTGAATTTAAATTCTGTATGTGTATTTTCTGCTTACTTTAAAGTTATATTGTTAAGTTGCTAGTGTCAAGGAAAATTGCTTGGACTGCTATAATATTAACGTATTTGTCACTTTGTTAAAGGAACAGAACTTATTCAGTGAAATGCTGGAAAATAATGTCTAAAAAAATTATTACCAGACTTCTTGTATTTGCCTTTTGTTTTCAATCAGAAATTATGTCCATTACAAAAGAAAAATTTCACAAAGCTTTCCTGTGCTTTATAGGTACAGTTTGTGGAATAGGGATAACAGTATTTTACTGGCTTATGCTGCCACCACCTTGTGTTGTTTGTGGGTGATACGTTGACCCCAATTTAGTCGGAAGAAAAGCTTTCGTGCTGAGATTTTTCTTGAACTTCATTATCTTACAAGGTGAAAATGTTCATCATGTATAAAAATTTGGCCTTAAATATAAACTATTCTGCTTGAAACTGTTTAGGAAAGTGACAGGGTCTCTGTTGATTTTCCTTAGTTTTGTCTGACTGACACTTAATGTAAATTCATTGTTTGGGCTCTTTTCATCAATAATGGAAAGAAACAGGYACCTGTAGAACACCATTATTTGCCTTCAGCACCCAGGACAGGAGGTGACAGTTAATCAGAGAATTACCAGGCTCTGGGGTGGATAATTCACACAGGTGTGCAGGTCCAGGAGTACTAGTGGGTAGGCAGTCCTGATACGAGACACRTAGTAAGCCATTAGAAATGTTGAAAACCAGGCTTAGAGTCTAAATACAATACTGAAAGTTTTACCGTTACTACTACTACTKCTGTTGCTAGTTGTTATTGGCACTGACTTCTTGTGGACCCCAAGACAAGGGCCAAATAAACAAGATGCTATGAATTCATCACTTGAAAATTGCCTGTTTCTTGAAGTCACTTAAAGGCAATTAGCATGGGCTGATAAAGAGATAGGGTCAGTGGTATAATACATGTGCAGAGTGTAGTGTCAAGTTAATTCTACAATGTTATGCAGTTTAGTTTTTTTCTTMTTCTGTTCAGTTCTTTCAGTACATCACATCTGTCTGTAATTCATATCAAGAGCCTGCTGTTCAGAGCACGCTTTTTAAAAGCGCAAAAACTAGCTAGCAAAAATTTATTATTCAGATTATAATGAGAGTAGGCTTTTCAAGGCAGAATGAGGCTCTTTTCCACATAAAAGAAAAAACTCGGAAACTTCCGTTCAAGAGAATCAGTACTTATTTAGATTTTATGACCAGGATCTCCACAGAATTCRCCGAAGAATTATTTCTGGTTGTGAAAACCAAGAATTTGTTTCAGCTTGGAGGACAGCCTTTGATCATCTGCTTCTTGGTCCCTTTGAGTCTCAGTTCATCCTTAGTAAAAACAGAGATGTTTTAACCTTTTCCTCTTTCAACATGGTTCAGTGATCGTAAATGTCATAAAATTATGTGGCACCCAAATAAGTGGATTGAGGCTAGATTGTTTAACTCTAAGTGTCCCAACTCATGTCAGCTACAACCTATCCTGTTTACTTGGCAATATTTGCCTGTCCTATTTTTCCCCTCCTATTATCCACATGGCTTAAAAAGATTTTGTTTTTACATATTTTGTATATGAAAAATGCTGCTGAAGTATGCAGAAAGTCTCAAAGGAATTTCAGGTTAGCAGGTGAGCTCTTTGTCTTTATGCACAGAAATGCTAAAAGCCTCCAGGCTCCTAAAAATGAATAGCAAGATGGACTGTTTTATTCATGAGTTAAACATATTTTTCTTATGATGTGTTTGCCGTGGGCAGAAACTCTTAGTCAGGCAGAAAAAAAGGGAAGTCTCAGAGCTTGAAATGAGAGGATTAATATTCCTTTCTAATTCTAACCTGAATTTTCAAATTATTAGCCACTTCACAGTAAGTGTTTGACTTCAGGCTTCTTCAACAYTCAAGAAGTAATTATCATGTCTCCTTCTTACTCTGCTACCTCTCTCAGACRCATAAATTTGTTGCTATGCTTCCCGTAAATTTCTGAGTGTCTGTATTAGAACACAGGCAGATATAAGATAAACTTGTGATTATATTTTTTTTGCTTGAAAACTCTCACCAATTATTTCCCATATCTCACATCCTTCAGAGAGGGGAACATTCTCTAAATGAACACTATATTCAGGGAAGACATTGAACTTGAAAGTCTGTTTAATTTTTTGATGTTTGGTGTTTCTTGTTTAGTCTTTTGAATTATTAGATCTTTTACTCAAATGCTGGGAAGAGGTTCTGACATCATCTCCCATGCTAGTAACACTCTAAGACTGATAATATCTGGATTTCAAAGACTGCCATTCTTGAAGCCACTAGAGAAAATTCCAATTCTGTGCTTCCCAGGGGCATGGATCTGTTGTCCGCTTCTTCAGGCTCATGGATGTTGGGTCTTATTCTTAAATCTGCCGGTTTTCCATTATGTGACTTTTGGCCTCCTTTCCTTTATTTCTCCATTCACATATTGTAAGTTAGAATAACAGGACGTATTAGAAGACTTCACAAAACATAGTTTGTAGGAAATGTGTTGACAGCATTGTTTACATGTTTGGGATCAATAGACTACTGTAAGCATTCCGTAGTTTTGCACATCACTGTGTAAGTTCCAAGCCAAGCATCTAAGTGAAAATATTTCAGAAACAGTGGGGCTCCACAGACCAATACTGGGTCAGTTACCATAATGTTTTAGGTCACCACTTTGGGGCATACCTTACTAAAAAAATGCAAGCATAGTGTTTATTGAGATGGTAATTTAGGTAAAGGTTAGTAGTAGGTAAGAACATTATGGTGTAGATTTGCTGACAAGAGTTAAGAAATAAAAAGAAAGAAATTAAGTATAAAGGCCTTTATAAACTAAAAATCATATTTAATATATAAAACAATCCTGTTTTACAGAAAATTAAAACAATTTTGTTACAGATTTAAAGATGAATTATAAATATGTATTCCGAAAGAGCATCCACTATTTGTTTTAGAAGATTAGCTTTCAGGGTATAATTATAGATCTGTGTATAATCAGTTCCTGTTGTTGATCATACCTTATTTAGTCTTATCTAGATTTTGGTCCACTGCTCTTAATGATAATAATAGCTTTGTTTTATTTGTTCCTTATAAATCAGACACCATTTTTAGTATTAATCTCCTAGAATTAGAGGTTGTGCATTTCATCTCTTAGATTCACCTATATTACAAGGGTATTGTCACAGAACATATAGACATAGGCTAGCAAATTTACAATTGCTTAGCTTAAGTACCCATAACAGCAGTCTAACCATCATTATGAGCAACATAAACTCATCCAGATCCCCCAAATGCAACACACTACTGTTAACACTTGATCTAGGTGAATTAACTTCCCTCAAATTTCTGTTTTGCTTCTGACTTTAGAAGAGACCTACCCACTGTGCCAGACCTACCCAGTTTGTTTTACTAGTAATCTAAAGAGGAAGTTGTTCTAGATACAGCTCTACTCACTGGATCTGATTATGTTCAGTAAGATCCAAGGTACCTTCTTAAATGCCTAAAATGAGATTTAAGGTGGTTCATCTCAGAGAATGGTTCCAGAAAGCCCATATTCCAATGGCGACTTCAGTTGCATCTCCATCTTTAGAGCTCTTTAGGTGCTGAACAGCAGCACCACATCCTCCTATTACCTGTTCAGTCCAGTGCTGAGGCGTCTTCATACTGCATGCACAGTGAGTGCTCTCATGGCATTTCATTCAGATGCTTAATCCTCAGAGAAAGGTCAGGTTCAACTGTAACTTTATACATGTCTTCTCAGTAACCATGCTAGCTCCCTGTTCAACTCACAGGATTTTTCTCAGTTGGCCATCCAAGTTGTCTCTTTCTTGACCATAGAAGGAACTGAGATACCTAAATGATAATTTTCTGAGGCAGCTTGCCAAAGCCTCATTATTAGGCATTGCAACACCTAAATAGTTGCTAAAAAAATGCTTTTGTTCTTTCAGCTACAAACCTGCTATGAATCTGTGTATATTGTAATTGGGGCAGTTTGCCCTCTAATGAGTAAGCTTCCCAATACACATTTTCGTACTTGTCTGTTTCTTGCATTTCCCGGACTGCAGTTGTCTTCAGCCTTCAGAAGTTCACAGGACCAAATGCCTCACCATGGCTATTGCAGACATACTGTGGCGTGCAGGAGGCAATGAAAAAGCAATTGTGGCACTGTAAGTAGGAGAAGCAGTTTTAGTTATTGTACAATGTTCCCATACTTGTGTCTGTTATATAGGTACATAGTTTACAAAATGAAAGTTTTGTAAGATGCATTTATGCAGTCTAAAATGGCTTATGGAGAAATGCAAAATGTCATTTCTGCTGTCCCAGTAGCTGGGACAAAATAGTCAAATTCTTTGAAATTGCTATGAAAGATCCTATAGATTTCATTGAGGTTAGGATTCCTCCAAAATCTTTACCAAGTTATTTTTCCAAATGCAGCATTTTACTTCAACAATTTTATATGGCAGGATATTCTGTTATGGCTGGGATTAATTTCCTTTTGCTGTAGCTGCCTACTACTTACTTAGTTTATGCTATGCAATTAGGCTGCTTGTACAGAAGACAACTAACTTTTAGATCGCTAGCTTTGGCTGTACTGGATCCTACACGATATTTTTAAGTGAGCCAGGTTTTGTGAGAATTGGTCATTTCTTTTATTAGATAACTAAGATAGCTGAAAAATAACAGAGAAGCTTTTGGGCACAGAAGTCCTTCTTCAAACCTGAAATAGAAGCAGCAAATTCAAAGACGTTTCAAATGATATTTTGTGTATTTCCCATCTATAAAATGCTTCCTCTGTGATAGTATTGTACATATGTTCTTCTGCTTGTTTTAATGTATTGCTCTAATATTCTTTTCCGATAAAAACTGTCATTAATGTCTTAAACCTGTATTTATCCTCTTTCTGTATAGAGAAACTTGCAATTCATATTAAATAGACAGAGAGATCACAGCACAGCTAAAGTGTATACTTCATTGATAAAAGTTTGTTTAATATGTAATATGAACTTATTATGCAAGACATCCTTTTTTAAAAAAGTGGTTAAAAATAATAATACAAAATCTTTGGCTCATCATTCAGTTCATATAACGTGTTGGTTTCTCTTTAATGCCATTTTGTTCCTTTTAACGTGAGCTTTGGTTTTGTCTGAATATCCTCTTCAGGCCATCAGGAAGACAGCAGTTCACTCCCATAGGAAAATACAAGGCAGATGGAATCTTAGAAACTGTAAGGCTCCGTGTAATTCACAGTAACGTTCTCCATATATCCTCTTTCTAGCTTTTCTTATTTTAGTGCAATGAATCTGATTTCCATTGCTCTCTTAGTGTTTTAAAATCTTTTATGTCAAATTAGTTAGTTGTGATCCAAAAACCAATAGGAAATAACAAAATCCTGTAGTCTGTCTGGCACTGAGTCGTCCCAGTGTCTGTGGGGAATCGGGCTCTCTGAAGTCCTTTTTGTTCTGTCTATCTTTCAAGCTTATAAACTGTGCCTACTTTTATTGATATGCATTAAAAGTGAACATGGATCCTTTCAAGGTGACCAGCATGGCTCTGAGCATCAAAAGGCAGTATTTTCTTCTTGTCTTACACAGAATTCTTTGCCTTTTTTTTCCTCCAGAAGCTCCAAATGGCAAAACACTTTCCAGTTATGCCTTTATTTCCATCTGAAGCTCTCAAATGGCTTTGCAAACAGTGGTGCCATAAGCCAGGCTTTAGTGGTTTAAGGGAATATTACTGACCTCCTAAATGGAGGAATGGATGTGTCAACAACTTTTTAGAACCAGACAGTTTTGGAACAACTGGAAGTGAAAACCTATATGAATAGGGTGAATGCAGCAGAAAACCTTGGCTATAATAGGCTCTTCCAAAAGACAAGATAGATTGTTTAATTAATACGTTAACATAATTCTGAGCTGCTGGCTATTTCAGAGTGCAACTAACACCATTATGCTGCCTCTACGTAGTGCTTATCAAAGGTCATGTGGACATAGCCACAGTGAAAGTGTGATGGAAAGGAATATAATCCGGACTGCTTGATCTTTCCTCACATAGTATCTGCAAGACCATCATTTTCATCAAAATCTGAAGATGAAAAAATAGACAAAGAATGCTGAAGTAAGGGCCTGGATCTGTGAACTCTCCTGAACTTCAAGTGAAATAGGAGTATTCATGGGAGTATTCTCTGAGTATGATAAGAAGTGCTCTGATACATGCCTGCTATAGGTGGCTCACTACATAGGTACAAACACCTGAGCTACTTGCCCATTCTATGTCTTCTAAAGCTGCAGTATTCCTATGTTTCTTCTAGGAATTGTTTTCATTGCATATGCAATGCTTAAAATTGAATCAAACTGTCTGTTCAATGAACTTAAAAMCAACAAGAAGCAGTATTTAAAAATTCAGAATATACGAAGTGCTGAGACACAATATTATACCAAGTAACAACAGTAAGAGGTAGGTTTCATTAGATCTTTATTCCATTTTGTTAGTTCAAATCTTTCCAGTCAGATTTAAAGTTTTGGCTRCTTTAGTTCAGCTTTCAGGTTATAAAAATGAGTTGTTATTGTTTCAGTTACTTTTTTTTCTTCTTACATTTCTTCCCAGCTAATGCTACATAGTGCCACAAGATATGAAGATCTGATTGTATTTCTTCAGCAGAATATTCACCAGGTACTGTGTATAGAGAAGATATACTAAACCTGTTGCAGTTTAGCTGCCAGTCTTTCTGTGTTTATCAGTCTCATGATGTCTTTTGAACATTGTTTCAAACACTATATGAACATGTCTTGCATTTTAACAAACAGAGCAACAAATTCAGTTTTAGCGTACAACGATTCTGCTTTCAGTTCGATTTGCATTTCCTTAGGATTGGGCAAAAAATGTACACAACAAACAAAATAAAAACAGTCCTTTTCTTTTTCAGTTTGAAATTGGTCCCTGTGGGTGCATCCTTCTGACTGTGTCTGTCATCTTATCAAGATCTATCAATCTGTGAGTGTCTTTGTATCCCTGTTTCATAAACTGCAAGGCAAACAAGCTGTGCAAAGTGAGGAAACAACCATCATGTACTTAACTCTCTGGCCTTTTTAGTCTATTTTGATGTTTACTCTGATAAATATAGTGAAGTTGTGCAGATTACTCACCTAATCTTGTCTTTTTTTATTGTATACACACACTCATATATATGTATAAATGCTGTTAAGTGTGAGTGATCAGTCCACCGTAGCTGATATAGATGACTTATCTAAACATTAGGCATCATGTCTAAGGTAGTTGCCTATGCTTCCTGTCTTGACAGTTGAAAGCAAGACTCATTTAGAGGGTTATTTATTTCACATACTTTAGGTATTCATTTTAGGTAGGGATGAATAACTTGCTTGTGATGCCCCAATCTCTCCATCAATTATAATGTTAAAGAAAGGCAGTGGATAAAATGGATTAGGCAGCTGATTTTTAGATGGTTGTAAGTAAGGTATGACAAATCTGGTCTCAGTTTATTGGTGTAATAAATATGCTGAGCTCTAACTAAGGGGTAGTCATTTTAGCCTCTTTTAAAAACTCATTGAGGCTCGCCCAAGCACATTTGCAGTTAATTGTGCTTTTATACAGATTAAACATATTTCTGTGGTACTGTGAATATCAGAGTGGGTCATAATATAAAAGCTTTCTTCATTTTGTCAAATTCCACTTTTGTAAAAAATTCCTAGAGTTATCTGCAAGTGAAAAGAACTGTTCCCTGACAACTTGCAATAACAAGTGACATGAAGAGAGCAGCTGCAATTGAAAGCAGCAGGGCTTTGATTTGTGTAAGCTTTTATTTCTTACATCTCTGCATTGTCTTGAAAATAAATAGAAACTTAGTCCAAATTTGTGATATGCATTCAGTTGCTCACCTACTGAGATTCCTGCAAGCATTTACAGATTGTTTTTTTTGTTTTGTTCTCATTTCTTCCTTTCTTTTGATTACAGTACACTACAGGCCAAGTCTTAACTCCACTTTTGCACTGTAAGAAAAATGACATGATAATTTTATAGCATATGTCATTTATTCTCATTTTTCTGAGTTAGTTACAGCAGAGAGGTCCAGATTAGTAAAGGTATTTGAGCAAGTAATGATATATTTGGCATTTGGTAGTATCACCAAAAGCAGCAATGTTCCTAATTGCTATTGATTGCATTGCTTTACTTGTTATAAAATAGTAAACATTCTTTAATAACATAAGCAAGGAGCTTATTTTTCCATCATCTCTCAGTTCTTAACAGATGGATTATGACAAGGCCAATCAATCATCTGTGTTTGTATTTGGGGAGCTAAGTGTCTAAAGTGAACACAAAAATTCCTTATGGTGCCTATTTGCATTTTTAGGTATCTAAATATTTTTACAGTTCTGGTCCACAATGTCAGAATTGTTTATAAAATGTAGCTCTATTTTGAAGAAGATTCATGACTTTCTCACAGAACTTCATTTTAAAGTACCATTACTCTTCTAGCTTGGTACTGTGTAACACATTGCATTGGTACCTATCTTTTGTTTATAGGAAACAGGAATTTTTCTCTGTCACTAGATACAGTGGAATGTGTATTCAGATTTTTTTAGAAGTGCAAACTAAATTTTGTTTTATGTAATTTTCAGTAATAGATTTGAATGACTATGTCATAGTACTTCTCTTAGGATATTACAAATATCAAGACAAATAACTCACGGCTCATATCATCAAGAAATATGTACCATTTAGTGAGTGTTACAAGCATTGTAAGTAATTATTTACATAACTGGCATAGTTCTGGATGAATAGTTGAAGACAAATAAAAGTTGGTTTAGATAATGGAATTTTCATCCAGTAATAGATCTCCCTGGGATTTTTTTTTGGTCCCAGTTTTTTAACAGAAAATCGTGTTTTTTTTTTTTTTTTTTTTTTTTAAAAAAAAAAAAAAAGAAAACTGCGTGGAAGTTTCAATTGTCCTGATTTTTGTGTGCATATTCTATTGAAAAAGCTAGATAGATTATTTAATTTTAGTTGAGAAGTTGACATAGTTTAGTTTCTCAAATCATGTTGAAATGCTTCTGTTTGGGTCAGTTCTTCACCATGTGCCCACAATGCTGATTCTCTGGGGCCTCTTGGTAAATATCTCTTCTATAAATAATTGGCATTTCTTGTAAGCAAGTTGAAGACTAAGGATGGAATAGTCTTGAACCGTGATTATCGTAAAACAACATTGTGTAAGATGCAGAGATACGTCCAATGAAACCAAACCAAAGCATTTACGTTTGGTTCAACAAAGAGAAGACTGTCATTTTGATTAATGAATATTGAAATGTTTCTTTCAACCAAAAATATTCTTCCCAATGTTTTCTGTTCCATTAATAATTCCAGTGTTTACTGAAGCTTTCACTTCAGGATATAATTAGAAGAAAATAATAATACCTTATTTTATATGGTGGGGAAACATTAATTACAAGTTAAAAGACAGAGCACTGAATGTGGACTAAATGGTGAGGTTGATTAATTGAAGGGTAAGTACCACTGTACCAAGACCTGYGCAGTTCAACCCTTCCAGAACTGATCTAAAAGGAGTGCAGGATAATGAGACCACAAAGCTTACAGACTTCCTCAGAGCAGTCACATCTGTGGGCAGATGYTTCCCATGTCTGTACAGATGGAAGATGGCATGCAGTTGTGACCATGCCACGTAACTCAGGAATGATAGCTGCAGTAGTTGGTGCAGTTCAGAATGATCAAGACCTGTTAGCACCTTCTTAAATCTGTGACTAAGTTCTAGCAGTTCAGAAGGATCTCGTAGTGCCAACAATGGAGTAATCTCATCTAAGTTTAGCCTTCTAAAAATTATGCCAAGTCTCAGTCCTCCCAGCTCCCTCTGTAATCAGTGAAAAGAGAGAAGCTTCTCTAGGAGAGAGTCATCCCATCCTAAAATAAGTGTCAGGAAAGGTGAGGAGAATTGCTGTGGGCAGTGCTTATCTTTTTTCTTTGATTTTGGAGGGAGAACTACTAGCTAAGACTCCTATTTCTTAGATGTTTGCTATTTTGAGAGTAATGATCTATCTTACTTATCTTTATTTACTTTCTATGGAAATATTTGCATCTAGGTTTCCTTTATGCTCAGAAAAGAGAAAAAGATCATGATTCATTTGACTTGTTTTGAATGTCTACCATAGAATGAGATAAATCATCTCCTGAAATGCTTACTTATCTCCCCTGTATAAAAAGAAAATCTAAATGACCTACTCATATAAAGGCTTTACACTGTAAACATCAAGTTGTGAAATGAATTCCGTCTTATAGTGACTAGTCAATAAAATGGGAGATGAAATTCAGTGTTAATAATGCAAAGCATTATACATGATGAAAAAACAGTCTCAACTACTTACCTAGTGATGGACTTTAAATAGGCARTTATAAAAAAGGAGAGAAATTCTGGCACCACTGCTAGTAATTTAATTATCTGAAGATATCAGTTCAATTTTCTATGATAGACAAAAAAGAAATAATGTGTTGGAAGTTATGGTGATAAGAAAGGAGTACAGAATAAAAACATGGTAATGTCTTCGTACAAATATACAGTCTTCTCATGTCTTTATTTTGCATGTAGTCTTGTCTCCCTTGGTCAGTAAAGACACATTGGAACTAGCACACACTGGAAGACAAAAACAAAATTTCCCTTTAGTGTGGACTAGCTTCTGCGCGAGGACAGATGAAATCTTTCCTCTTCGGCATTGAAGAGGAATAACTTGGATGTGATAAAAATTTAGACATCCATTATAAGATTTATTAAGGAGTGATTATATATTATTTCTCGGAGTCCAAAAACTTGGGGGCTGTCATGCAAATGCTCAGGCTTTGATTTTAAAACAAACCACAGTACTTTTTTTCCACAGCATAAGTAACTTTCAGTATTGGGAGATGAGGAGGCCAAAGTATGAAGAGGTTCAAATAAATTTAGTCAAATTACTGGAATGGACATGCTTCAGTACCTTTAAACCCACCCGTCTAGATATAATCTCCSTGTGCCCTGTTTTTGTGTTCTGCCTTGACGTTTGCTACTGCTGCTGCTGACTGGATGCTGGGATAGTCTGACTTTTGGTCTGGCTCCATAACTTTTACATTGTTACTGATTCTTCTTTTAAATGGAAATTCCAGATTTCATGTAGGTCTATCGGGCAGTTGTTCAAAATCTCTGACAATCTAAGTATTTTTATTTAATGGGAACGCATGCCAGGAAATGCAGGGTTTTGCGCTGCTTTGTAGATTTTGGTAATGAGTTTATCATACTCCATGCACTAATGATCATCACTGGTAGAACTGATAACAAATGGCCAAAGAGTTGTGAGAATTCCGGAGGAAGTTGCTGAGAACGTGTTGTTGCTTCTGGTACAGGAAGGAATGCTAGTCACTAACAATTGTAATCTCTTTTTTTTTTTTACAACCGGTGAAAAATTAAAAAATAGTGGGCGTATTGTACTAGCTCAGGGGACTAATCTTCCTGAATGTGCAAAATGTGTACTAAAATCTTCATGTTGTTAAGAGCTACAAGACATTTTTGCATGTACCTGGGAGAGACTGAGCTTAAAGGTGGGCTGCCAGCCCCCATGTGGTTCTCACCATTGCATCTGAGAATGGCACATTGCATGTAGGAAAGTTATGAATACTCAGGAGTGATTTACACTGACCCAGTAATGGCAGCTGCAGTAAACCCCACAGTCTTGCTGAAGATACAACATATTCTGGAAGTGCATCCCAAGCTTTCTCTACTAGATGCTGTCTCATCACCTCTAACACTCGGCATCTTCCTGACTGTGCTTACTCATGCGAAACCACTGCTATATTGGGATGTGGCTGATTCTGACCCATTCGTTGAAAAGCCTTCTTTAAATTTCAGCTTCTTACCCRCCAGTCACACTGGCTGTTTTCATTGCCATATTTTTCTTAATCCGTGCAATAACTTTATTGCATAAAACCATCAKTCCTAGAACCTATTATAGCAAAGAACATATTGAGCGAGAAAATTACTTAGGTCAAATTCCTTTGTGAAAAAGCAGTATATTGCCATTTTCAAGCAACCTGGAAAAAATCAATAGAGCCTCATCTGAAACACAGACTCATTGTGTTACTCACAAATTTGCTGACCAGCAGAATCAAAASACCAGTGTTTGCAATCTCTTTTGTCGACTTAGGGATACTTTATCACTTACTGATAGCAGATCACATATGTCATTCTGCAGTCAGCATTGGTCATYTGGCTATCTTTTCATTTTTTTCTCTGAAGTGTTTGTGTAAGAATAAAGAAAACAATGGCTTTATCTGTGGGAAAAAAAAAGGAGAATGATTTTGCAAGTCAAGAGGAGGCTGTGTACTTCATTAAGGTTGGCCACTTATAAACATAGGAAAATACGTGTCAACACTTTTTTCCTTATTGTGATCCCATAACTCTAATAACTAACCTTCTGTAGTCTTTACTGCTCCAGAAATGCATACAGCCCTGTTTCAAGATTATTTGTGCTGCTTCCATTTCTGAGTTTGGGAGTTTTGGTTGTTTGGGTTTTCTTTTTTTTTTTTTTTTCCCCAAAGCCAATGCCTTTTTATTAAACGGAATAAATTACATTTTGATTCCTTATCAGTCTAGGACTTCTCACACCAAATAAGTCTGCCCTTAGTTATTAGTAATTTATCTAGTTCTCTGAAATCTTCTATCAATTAACAATTTTTTACTAGGGGGAATCATATAATTAAAACTGTGTTGTTCTGTGCCCTTGAGCACTTATTCTTCATTCCTGTGGTACCATTTTATGAAACACAAAAGTTAAATTTCCTTCATYTTTCATTCTAACCCATCCTTGAAATAAACACGCACAAGCATCAAATCATGTTAATAGCTGTCCAGTATACCTATTCCATCTCAAAAATTATCCTTTCCATAATAAATGAAGCTGAGCTGCACTTGGTATGTTATAGGGGAGAGAAGTTTTGACTTGTTTGAACTTCATGTGAAAGGAAAGCCTGATCACACAGGCTAAAGGACCAGTGGCTACAATCTCTCTCTGGCTATGCAGAGCATCCAGCTTCAGCATTTACATATATATAGGAATATATATTCCTGAACGAATAACTTGCTCATCTGAGGAATCTGATTTTTAAGTGCTCCAAGGATGTTGGACGAACTATGCATTGTTACCATTATTATGCCCTGTACTATGCTCMAATATATCCATTTGTCAACTTGGTTTTACTTCTGTAATTATTTGTCTGGTTGCAARCCATATTCCAAGAATCTGCCTGCTTTGGTCCCCTCGCAAACTATTTTTATCAATTTTTAAAAAAATATAACAGTTCTGTCCTTACACATCTCCACAGGACAGCATTTCACTGTGAGACATACTGTTATATRTGTAYATTATATATTTATAGTACAGTAATACCTATGGGCTGTAATAAAGATCAGAAGCTCTCCTTGCCAAAGAGTCAGAAAGAGTAAAGCCACATCCAGAGTCACCTCAGCATGCCACCTCCTACTCCCCGRTATCTCTGACCATATATGCACTAACTTGTAGGGCAAACAGTTGTGTTCATCCTCGTATCACACAGGAGAAAGTTATCTCAGGTTTGCTGCAGGGTAAGAGCATGTATATATGCAATTACTATGGGTCTCACTSTACCTGGCCCCAAGATCAGTTGTTTGCCCGTAGCCACACAATTCCTGCCCTACAGAGTTTGCATAGAACAGGAGGGACATTAGACAAATGGGAAGCAGAAGCCTSTGGGAACTGATTTATCAATGAGCTTCCAGATATGTATAATTTGTTGGGCATGCGCTATAAGCATGTGAGCACATTGGTTTGCTGTGGCCAGAACGAGGTGCTGCAAATCAGAGAAGAAACTGTAAATTGACTACTGAACTTTGGCATCTCTAGCCATGATGTCACCTGCCTTTCAGACATGATTTGCTGGTCCATTTTCATCTGGATTATTTCATATTGCTGCAAGGACAKAATAAGCACTCTTAATTAACCATACACTTCATTACGATAAACAGTCTTAAATAATCTCAAATAACCATAATAAAATTATAATTAAAACATATTGAAAGCCRAGCTCTGGGAAGACTACCTTTCCTCAGTAAGACAAGTTTTCATTGAGATGTGTAACAGAAGATAATCATCACTGTAGTAATCAGCATCAAGCCATTTTTTCTGTATCCTTTCTGTATCCTTTTCTGTATCATTTACTGTGAAATAACCCTGATTCTGACACGTTACTTGACTTTTAAACTCTTTCAGTCATGTAGGAAATTGAAAAAGAAAGTGATGCTCTGTTGGCGCATGAATTGCGGGTGGAACAATGGGTCCTCCACCCTCAACTTTCCTTAACTGACACCTTTTCCTGTCTCAGAGCCAATCTCTAATTTAGAGTTTCCCTAAAATGCACCTACTCTCCTCATGCTATTTGGCTGGTGAAGAAAGGCTTTCTGTGAAATGACCATTTGGCTTGTCCAATGGTAAAAGCAATTACAACTTCACAGAAAAGATCCAATCACATGGGGCATACTCAGTTCTCGATGGAGATATATTTTTCTATGAACCAGTTTTCTGGGAAAATTTTTTCAGAGGTAGTTCCCCCTCGACTTGAGAACACCAACTGCGAGGGGAAATTACGTGTGTGTGAGCAGTTTTCACTCGGTGTTTACAGTTATGTAATATAAATACATGTCATCATGTATTTTACAGCTTAGTCTTTTGGTGTTTGATAAAGATAGGGAAGCAGCTATTTTTAAGGGGAAGCAGCTGTCAATTACGTTACAGTGCTAAAAAACAAGCAGCTTGACCTAACTGAAAAATCCATATTTGAGAGTCTCAGACCTCTCCAAGACCCATTTGTGATTTTACAACATGGAGGAAGCGTGAGATTAGATTTACCAAGAACAGTGGGAGGAGAGCAAATAGGAGAATTTGTGTGGGATCCAGTCCTTGGTAGGGAAGAGTTGAGTCCTTGTTTGTTTGGGTAAGTGAACTTCTATGCCTCCTGCTTGATAGGTTGCATGCAATTCATAATCTTCAGGATYTTCCTTGTCTTTGAGGCTCTGTTGTGTGAATTAGACAGAGGCCCTTCTAGCTGGAGTGTGCACTGGGTAAGAATTGCTTGCTACATTAATAAATATATTAATAAATGTAGAACCTTAATGAAGCACAGATTGCAGCTTCAGCTGCTAAAAGGCAATAAAGAAGGGAGTTTTCTTGAAAGAAGTTAGCGTTTTTCCTTCAAAGAAAGACAAAAAGACAGGGATAATAAGTGAGACAGGCTTAGCAATATTCAAAGGAGGATGTGAGACCAAGATTTGAAACTATGAGATTTATATTCCTTCAAAGGTGGATATGCAGTGGGATATATTGATATATGAAATGTCACCTTATAACACTTGAGAAAGAGGGAACCCAGGGACAAAAGAATAAAGCTAGAAATGATGCTACAATGGGTTTTGAAGACAAGATACAGGAAAGGAGAATAGGGTCTGACACAACACAAATATGTAGGCATCTGGTAAATAATATCTGAAGATAAGGAAGCTACATAGCCTGCTAGATCAGGAATGTGACCCAGGTGGAAASATGACCACAAAGGCAAGGAAGAGGAAGAGCTGAATTAGGTTTGAAGACGTTTGATGCACTGCAGAACAAGGAACAAAGGTTAGTGGTAAAGGAAACCGAAAAAATGAAACCAAAATCAGCAAAAAAGGGAAGAATCAAGCAGACAGAGAGGTTGTTACACTGATTCTGTTTGACGTCTTGCTAGGTAAGGGACTGGTGTATTGGGAAATAATGCAAAAAAAAAAAAAAGAGAAAAGAACTGGGATTTGCACAAATAATGGAGGGAGATGTGTGACCCTTGTCTCCCTGTTAAGAAAATTCAGGAAGCCTGTTACCGGCATGGGTCCACAGAACAGAGAAGTGGACTATATGCTGGGCRATAGCAAATTTGGTGTGGATATGCAACAGAAAGATTTCTTATGACAACAGGAGGAAAAATCCAGATTGCTCTTCTGACACATCCAGTTCTTTCTAGAAGAGATCAGGATAAATCATAAAGCTGGGGAACATGCCTGAAGAGAAGGAAGCTTATTAGCTCATTCTCTGGAGAATTTTCTGATCTCTAAATTTAGAGTGCAAAGGAATAAAAAAGAGTGTGGTGAACAACGAATAGCTCTAGCACTAGTGGTCTGAGTCTTGGTGTTGGAAAATACAGAAATAATGTGGTTCAAATGAGGTCAGACCCAGACCTTGAGTCACAGAGATTAAACAACAAGCATTTCCTTATCATATCAATAAGAAGATACCAGCAAAAGATGTGAAGTTTCTGTGTAGAGTGGACGTAAATTAATTAAATTAATCTAAATTAATATTCTGCCTTACATTTCAGTAAGGAGAACAACATGGTGCAAAGTCAGGATGGATAATTGGAATCCATGCATAGAAATAGAATTAATTTTGTGGGAGATAGAACTGAACCTGAAAAGGTGATGGCTACACAACAGGAAGGAAAAAATAAACCAGGTATCTTTTTTTGCCTAGACATCATTCCTAAGCTTATGCAAGACTTTCTGAGCTCTCTTTTGCTTTGTCAGACTTTATGAATGGACTTGATCCTAAACGCTTACATGCTCTGTCATACTAATACCACTTGCCCCATTAAAACATACAGTAACCTTGCATCTCTGGTGCAGTAAGTCTGGAGAAGTGGATGCTCTCCATCTCCAAATACTGAAATAACTAGCATCTAAAATCACAGACACAATGACAATGATGCTTAATAACTTTTCACAATAGAGGACACCATATAACTGTGTAATAGCAAACAATASTTACATTTAAGAAAGGTGGAAAAGCAGATGAAGCAACTCAGCCTTTATGTCAGCAGGTTGAAAAGCTGTAGGCAACATTCTGAAAAGAGACTAACTAACTACACAGGTAAATGGAAAATGGCAGGGAATTCTGGCTGATTTTACTGAAGATAAGTTATACAAGACTGAACTAATATTCTACTTTGATAAAACAGCAGCTTTTTTAAAGTGGGAAATGAAATAGGTGAATTCTACCTGAACTAAAGCATGCAATTATAGTGCCAAATGGAGAATTGATAGTTAAACTGAAAAAAAATAAATAGAATAAAGTTAGTTAATGGAGAGGTAATAAGAGGTTTTTGTGTTTGATATCATGCCAAATAAGAAGTAATTTTCTAATGTGAACATAAGGGATCATTTAAGAATTGTAAAGGTGATAAAGGAAAGGTACTCAGAAGAGAGTTATCAGCGTGGGGAAGGTTCCCAAGTAGAGTTCTTCAGTGGTCAGTCTGGGAATAAACTTAGTTTTTATTCCCTACAGTAATGTTGGAAAAAGGCAGTAGTGTGCTAATGAAATGTACTGATGACTCAAAAGTGGAAAGGCGCTGTCGATACAGAGAAGTAATCGTGTTGTACAAAAAGAGTTGGCTCAGCTTCATGATGAGGGTAATAAAAAAAGAATTTCGTATAATTGCAGAAACTACAAGGTCATGCAACAGAGACTACTCACTATTGTACTGTGGGGGTTCATAAGTTGTAAATGGCAGGATGAGGAGTTGAGAAGAGTAGTGGAGCACAGAGTGACTTTGAGCCAGCATTATAAAATAACATTGGATCTATTCTTAGAGTGTATCAGCGTAAATAGTTTTAGGAGGTGAAGAAATATTAATAGGTTGTGCAAGGCACTGATGTGTCCTCATTGAAATACCACGTCAAATTGGGTTCATCCATTAAAATTGGGAGAAGTGTAGGGAAAGGCAAGACCAGGGAATAAGAAATCTGTCTTATAAAAGAAAACCAAAAGTTTTTATCTTTTCTAGCCTAAAAAACAAATTTTGAGAGGGAACATAACTATTTTCTAAAAAATGGGAGGGTAGCAGTTGTAAATAAACAAGAAGGACCRAAAAGATTTATTTAATTTGAAGAACAATATTGGTACAAAATGAAAGTGTGTCAGTAAACTTAGCGTATGACTCAATAAACGTAGTCAAARTGTGACTAGATTTCAGGTTCCTAAGTTACCACTGAGAAAAGTGTGGAAAGCCAAGAAAGCAACCAAGAAATGTGGTCTTCTGTGAAAGAGAGTACCTGGGATGGCTGGATTCTACCTGCCAGATGCAGAGAACATCATCTTCCTTTCTTCCTCCTCTCTGCAACTCTGCTTTATCCCAGTATGTGATATGGCTGTAGTCCACACCATGGCTAGTATAAACAGAGAGTATTGTTCTGAAAAGTATCTGAGGTATGTGGATTTAATTACCCCTCAGTTCCATGAGATTGTCTGTATAGGATCAGAGGAAAGGTCCATCTAGCCTATTAGCCTGTCTTTGATAGTGGAAAGCTGTGGTTGCTGAATGAAACTGTGTAAGAAATGGGGTGAATATAGRGCAATTATTCTGCTGGTATATTCTCCATGTTTCCGACAGTCAGTAATTCAGAGACTTCCTAAGCTGGCAGTTGTATCCGGACCATTGAGTTTATTAGCTCTTGATGAACCTATCCTCCATGAATTTTTCTAAAACCTTTTTGAACCCTTTAATTCTTTTGGCCTTTGCAACATCCTGTGGCAATGAGTTTCCCAATGTAGTTATGTGCTTTGTGAAAGAGTTTTGTTTGCTTGAACTGGTTGCCCAATAAGTCTACGGAGTGTTGCCTGGTTCATGAAAAATAGTGAGTAAATGTTCCTTAATCATCTCCTTACCATTGAGGAGTTTTTGAACTTCTGTTGCGCTCCATCAGTTGGGTTCTTTAGCAGTGAACTGGTCCTCGTCTATGTAGTCTCTTCTCACTGGAAAGCTGCTCCATATCTTGACAGTGATTTCTTCTGACCATCTGAACTTCCTCTGATTATACTATATCTAAATGCTCAAATTCTGTTACTRTTGAGTTAAAATTTATAACAAAGTGACTATTTGAAACCGAGTGTTCATGCATTGCTTTTAATTGGCTTGTCCAATTGAGGAGTCTTTTTTCAAGGCTGGCTACAGGGTGTTGTCATTTCTCCAACAACCTTATTTCTCAGTTTGTAATCTAAAAAAGATATACTCAGCCTGTCTGCAGTGCCGGCATATTTGTGAGTATGATTTATCTGTCCAGTCCCTGGTATATAACAATTAGATGGCCATGCCACAGTCACGGCAGGCTCCCTTTGCTTTGTGTTCATCAGATGGAGAAAAAGCATTTTCCACTAGAGTTTCTTCCTCTACTCTGCAAATTATCTAAGCAAGGTCACATAAATTACCTTCAGGACGTACCAGTTTCTCTCCATGTGCAAAAATGTAAAGAAGTCCAGAGTGATTAACTGATGTTTCTGTGTCCATCTTTAGATATAAAAAAATTAGTGATATGAAGCCCATCCCTAAGTGATTGATTAGCTTTGTCATCTTCCCAATCTTGTTTTTTCCCTTTCCTTCAGGAAATCAAAGCATTTCAGAAATGAACTCTCTTGATTTTAGGGGCATAAAGTATCTTATTAAAAAGATTCCAAAGATGTGAAAGAATAAGTGTGATTCTACTACAAAATAGAGCAGTAACAAAAACATTGTCACATTTTTGCCAAATTTCAGYCAGTGGACTGTCATAATGTGTACTATTCAGCTGTTTGCTAAACGTAAGGTCAACATGGTTAAGCAGATCCGGGTTTAGTATTTTTGCTTAATGTGTTGTGCTCAGGAAGACATATTGCATTCAATAAGAAAGATAGTTTATTTTTAAAAATRAAATAGTGGGTTGAATGTGCCAATAGATTAATCACTTTTCACATCAGATCTATCCCTCTGAAATACTTCCTGTAGTATGTTAGCACCCTGTAGCAGCAGAGCTGATGAATTAAATGTGCATGATTACCTGAGTACATGTACATTTTAAGAAAGAACTTTGTGAAATTAGYAGGTACGTGAAAAAAGTGATAAATAAAGAATGAAGCCACTTCCTTGCTTTCACTGGTTTGAATCCCAAATAGCAATCTTTTTTTTTTTTCCTTTTTTTTTCAGAAGGGCTCTTCCCTTCTTTTCTGAACATTCATTTGAAACCTTTGCAGTGTGCCAGTATAAAAAAAAAATATTATGGAACATTTACACAATAAGCCAGTCACCCATCCTGTCATTTTCCACATCCCCATTGTAATTATTTGAAATCCTTATGCCTGAAGATGAGTTTTGCTCCCTCCCAACCCAAATTCTATTTTCAGAGTAGACTTGTAATTGTGTGTTTGTTAATATAGCTGTCTGTTGCCATGAACAAAGTGAGGTCACCAATTTTCTATTACAGCTTTGCCACAGAGTTAAGGACTGTAAAATAGCTAGCACTTACTTGAATGCACCATTTTTTGTTTTATATTGTTTTATTTTGTTCTGCTATCAATCCAAACGATATCTAGGGTAAATAACTGATGTGAATTAAATCRTATTTTGACAGTCTGGAGTTATTCCTACTGTTAAAGATTGTATGTGACTTTTGTATTTARTATTTAATGCTCAGATGTTCTCAATTTAAGACTTGGCAAGAATTTTGCTGGAAGCAAATTGAAAATTAATGTGCGTGAAGCATTTTTAAAATGTCTTATTTTTCTAACTCAGTGTTATTTGCTAGAAAAAGTTGACCTGTTTACAGACTATGTWATATTGTAGCATCCAGTGCTCAAAATATTTATATTTTGGATTTGTGTTTATGCACTTTTAAAACTTCAGTAGAGTCCACACAGATCACTGTAACTTATTTTATCAATGCACCATCAGTGCTAAGGTTTATACTGCTGTGACAGTTTCTTCTAACTCTGGTATTTTTGTCCATCTGTCTGAAACTCTTAGAATATTTTTTTTATAATTTGTATATCCCAGAATGGATGAATGAATAGAAAACATGAGGCAGWTTCCTAATAAGAACTGTCATGGCTACCTTGGAGTCAGCAAGTTATGTTAGTATGGCTGTGACAATTCAGAGTAGTCAAAGTTTAGGCTCAGAACATCTATACGTCTTCAGTACTTTACATCCTTAATAAACACATTATTTATAACTTGAAACTAACAGTTTCAACAAGGCTGAAGATTAACACAAAATGACCAACAGGAGCATGGAAAGAAAATGAGATTTATAATATGTAATGATATTTTTCGAAAGGCTATTTCAGGCATTCCTGCCCTAAAACCAGCAGCATTATAAAACATGAAAAAATATGGATCATTCACACCAGATATATTTTGTTGATATCTGTCATGACGAAATTTCTCCAATTGCTATAAAGTAGGTATTTGCTCTGAAGCCATCTTACACATCTTTTGGTTTTGCCACATAATGACGTTCGTTTTATACGATAATAATGTGAGAAAAAAATGTTTGGTYGCATGCCGAACGAAAAGACAGTTAAGCCCCAGGATATAGATACCTAACCCTGATCACCCTGTTATGGGGAAAAAAAATAGATTTAAATAGAAATATTTTTAAAAAGAACATTATAAAATTAATAAACTATGTGGAGATRAGTTTTGTCATGTTATTTAGGTTCTGTGAGTGTATAAAAACACATCCACATTTTGTCAAGATRTCAGAAAAGTTGGATTAAGCAATTCCAGCACTGCTGAATGGAGGATTCAGCAAGAGCAAAAACTGAAACACAGCAAAAGTTGAAACTATGACTTTACGTACATTAGGAAGTATGTTAATCTGAGTGCATTTGCTGCTGTCTGTATCTCTTGTCTCGACAGGCTGCTTCTGCCTTAGGAGGAGCCACAGCTTCACTCGCTCCGTAGAGAATTCAAACTCTCTCCTCCCTGGTTTCAGTACAGATGTAAGCCACATCACACACAGTACAATTAAAAACAAAAATCAMGATCTTGCAGAGTGATCTGAAATTTAGCAGACTTTGWCAACTTTTTKGTTATGATTCAGCTCAGGAAATGATYCCTGCTGAAGATTTCGCTTAAGCATATTTGAACACRTGCTTAATTTTAAGTATTTGTCCAGGAGATTTTAAAAATCAGTGTCCTGCTCTCTGATTGAATAGACTTTTTCACAGACTTTACAGTATTACCAGGTGAGGCAAATACCAGCATTCTGTGCCAACAGTCAACATACTCCTAGCTCACTCTCCAGTTAGAATTATGTACTACCATGACACTGGAAAATACCGATAATATAGCATGAGGAAGAAATATTTACCATTAACACTGTTCTCTTTGGTAGTGTCTTTTTATTGACCTGTGATTCTGTCAAAGCAGCATGCAGAGCATTGGGTTGTAAATTAAGAAAGAGGGATTCAGTAGAGTCAAGCCTTTAACTCATTGTCTGATGATGACCAGGAAACTTAAAAATCTCCTGGCTGAAAATTAATGTTTTTTTTTCTGTTTTAAAGTGATTTAAAAATTATAAATGGAAAATTCCATGCAGGGACAAAGTAGTATTAGTAGTAATGATTTATTCATTACGTTTGTTTTGACATCTGATAGCCAAGACACMAGCATGAACAAATGCTTCAGATGTGCTTGTCATCAATGAATGTCTTCACAGCCCAGCAGAAAACAAAACACATTGTTATCGTTATCTGATATTTTTACAATGCATGAAGTGTACTTGCACTTAAAAGCTGAGGCCTTTTATTATAACACAATAAATACACCTGCACAGAAGCTGGTAAGTCTTTGGCAGGTATGAATAATAATCTTAAACCCATTTAGAATAGGTGTAAATCTCGTAGCTATATGCACGATGTTTGTTTCCTCATTAGCAGAGATGATTCGAAAGGCAGATGTTCTTCTTCTTGAAAATCCGAGATACACCTCTAAAYTCCCATATTGTTTGTACCTACAGATGAAATTAGAACTTCCTCCTATTGTCTTTGTCGTATGTCCCATCGTCCCTAACTGACGCATATTGTATAGTCTGCTCATTTCAAACAAGGCTATGGCGTTTTCAAGATGAAACTGTTTCTAAAACTAAAAAATGGCCGAAATCCAAAGATTATTATCACCTCATCCATTCCTTCCAATGTTGCATGAGAGAATTTTCCATATCACAGGCACAGTTTCTGTGGTCTTTTCTTTGATTTCACACTAGCAAGAGATGTTATGATTGAGACTAACTTATAAATTATCTTTAAAATAAATTTTTAAAAAMGGGAATTGTCATTCAACAGCTATGACTTGATTTGAATGATTTTAAGTATCATTAGGGCTGAAAATCTTATAAATTATATATCACATTCTGATTTTGGCATTCAAAGAAATCCCATGAGAAAATAATTATGTAAAGTTTGGGATGAAGGTAGGGAACATCCCATCTTTTTGCTTAAGAAATCAGTTTTTTAACAGAGCATATATGGCAATGTTGAAGGGAAATTTCTAGCTAGCTCTACTTTAACCACATCAATTCAATTCTTACTTTATCACAACCGAAATCTTTTCTTTTTTTAAAATAATTGTACTAATTGCCAGAAAACATGAATATTTGGGTGCATAGAAGATTTTACAAGTCAAATGAGAGTGAGAAGGCCAGATGTACATAGAATAACTAAGTTTTAATTGATGATCGTTCAGGCATTCTCTCTACCTTTGTAACAATACCAAAATAAGGATGTAGCCAAAACAAYTGAGATCGACATATTTTATACTGAAGGGAAATAGTTTTTTTATGAACCATAGAATTAATCTATGGAGTTTATTGCCATAGCTGCCCCAGAATATAGTACACTGTTTTTTCTCAAAACTAGATTAGACATTTATTTATGTATAAAATAACGTTTGCAATTACATTATATCTGCAGGATAAAAATGATTATAGTTACAACCTTTATTTTTTAGGTCATCAATCAATCACTAATTCAATAATTCTARGAGTTATGGGAGAGAGAACTTGGTTTGGGGAGATACGACTCCATAATTACCAATAATGCAATTTCACGGACTTTTCTCTTTGATGTCATAAAATAGAAGAAGGGCCCACACAGCACTATTATAAATGTGTACACCTAGGGTCTTTTTTTTTTTTTTTTCTTTTCTTCTTCTTTTCATGGACAATATAGTGTATAGATTAGATCATCTTCAGTTTGTGGGTATATTCCAAGTATTGATGATAGGAATAACAAATACACGCATTTGTGAGAACATCTTATCTGAGTACTGGAATAGGTTGCCCAGGTAGGTTGTGGAGTCTGCCTCCTTAAAGATATTCAAAAACCATCTAGACATGSTCCTGGGCCACTGGCTYTAGGTGGCCCTGCTTGAGCTGGGGGGTTGGACAAGGTGACCTCCAGAGGTCCCTTCCAACCTCAACCGTTCTGTGATTCTGTAATTCTGTAAGACAAGTAGCTCAGTAGTTCTAATTTCTGAAGTTCTAACTAGTGGTGACAATGGCTTCTTTTCTCCTCTACAGCYATTTTCTTTAGTCTAGCTGTAACAGAGTTGCTTGCCACAGGTTTAGTTGATATATACACTTTTTTTTTTCCATGTAAAAAATCACCTTGAAAGGGTTCCAGAAATGTAGAGCTGTATTTATGATTGGGAARCAGTTTGTTGGKTTTTTTTTCCCCCAAGAYTTAGAGGCATTAAGTCTAATGAAAAGAAGCAATTGTATTTAAATTTAATWGTATTCTCCACTCCTTTTCAGGGCGCGCAATGATTTTGATGTGCTTACAAACCGATTGATTGGCAGCCATGGCTATTGTACTCAGGTACGTTAAGCGTGCGGTCTTGGGGATGTCATACGCCTCTGCATGCAGAGCTGTGAACTGACCTCTAGGAAGAGATGGCATTTCTTATTTTAAGTTCCTTATGTTTTTCCTTTTTCCCCATAATGTCAAGCACCTTCTTCCTTTATTCTTTTTTCCTTGTGTTTTGGCATATTTTCATCTTTGCTTTCAGAGCCTCTGCTTTTTGGCCTGGTTTTCTGGTCTGCGTGTGTCTGTACCTGTGTGTGCATGTGCTCATACTCCTCTCATCTGCCTCTTTTGAACTCCTTAGTTGATTTTAGTGCTCAGATACCGCTGAGACTGCAAACTGTGTTCCCTCCCTGCCATTTCAGAAGGGTGACTGAGATTGAAAGTCTGACCATACAGCTCCTCTGTAAATGGTCCACTGCCCAGCTAAGTGAGCCGATGCTGGCTGAAGTTAACTGGTACTTCAAACTGGAGACACTGACTTATTATAGGTGTGTCTAAAAGACGTGTGGTGCTTGAAAATAAGCAGTCTGAATTTCTGTCTGACACTTAGGACCACAACTTTATGTAGTCTAAATTCCAGCTTGTGTCCTGTACCAAATGTCTCCCACTGGCTCTAGACCTGCGGAGGCATCTACCCAGTTGGAAACGCTTTGTCTTGGACRTGTAGGTGGAATGTAGATCCCAAAATTCTGGGACATGGTTTCCCCCCAAAGCTGGGACATGGGCAGTTGTGTGGTCTGAATATGGTCCACAGCTATTAAATGCACTGCCATTTTGGCTGCAAAAGGCAAGCTTCACGTTCTTCTCTTGTGCTGTTGCTAGAAGACTTTTATACTGTAGTTATGCAGTGATTCCTCAAGAAGGTGGTGGAACATCACTGGTGGATTAGAAGTCCTAAAAACATCAGTAAGAACCTATAAATTTTGGGGAGTCCTTCAGGAGAAACATGGGGCTATAAACCTGTGCAGTATTTTTAAAATCATACATCAAGTCCAAACTGGCAATACCAGTGTTATTCATGTCTTCGGGCACGGTAATTTGGACTATTTTTTCTGGAAACTTTCTTTTTATTATTTCCCCTCAAGTTTCTTGACATATGTTATTTATTAATTGTTAGCTGGTTCATTGCTGTAGCACGGTTTGCTGCTAGATATTGTTACGTGCTGTTACATCCCRGCTGGCCCTTGTGGGATCTTATGCTGAGCAAAATGTCTAGTGTCTCTGTTCCTTGAACTTTACGCACACTCGCATGTGCACATGCACACACCCCCATCCTTTCACATGTATTTAGCCTCTGACACCTGTACTTCTAGTTCAATTGGAGAGGAAATAATCAACAATCTGCTATAGTAAGTATGAGTATGTTAGTGATATGGACCAGATGTGAAACCATATGGGTGAATGCCTTACTGAATGAGACATAAGTTTATCCAGAAATAACCAGTGAGAAAAAAAAAAGTCTTGTAACAAATCTTGTCCAACATACAAAATGCATCACTAAGCACATCATACAGAAATATCACATAGTACTGTACAGGCTTTTAATTTATATCATTCATGCTGTAGCTTTCATTGTAGAGAAAAAGGGACACCAAAATGTTTTAATTTAAAAAAAMCCACAACAATAKTATGAGAAKGTTGAGAGTTGGATGTAAGAGTAAATTGATTATCAGCAGTTTGCCTCTGGGAAGATGAATATCAAAAACTCTGCTAATATTTCCTCATTTTACTTTGGGAGYAGACTTTCCTCAAAATATCTGGAAAAAGAATTTATAAGAAATCCTAATCCTAACCCTAAACTTAAAGCCACCTGAATCAATCTTGTGCTGATATCTGGTAGGGGCAAGACATGGAATCAATCCTGAATCTATTTTGTACTGATGTCTGGTAGAGACAAGACATTTAACTACTGGTTTTTGTGGTTTTGTTTTTTTTTTTTTTAAACATGTCACAAACAGGAATTGGTGAACTTGCTTTTGACTGGTAAAGCTGTGTCCAATGTTTTCAACAATGTGATAGAGCTGGACTCCGGAAATGGCAATATCACAATTTTGAAAGGTATCACAAGCCGCAGTGATATTGGTTTGCTGTCTCTCTTCGAGCACTATGATGTTTGTCAGGTATGCTTTCCATTCTTCTGATTTTAATTAAAAAGGAAACAATTAAATTTAAAATTGGCTTGGAGTGAGTATAGCAGCTAAGAAATTATGGGCTTGATTCAGTTGCTCACTCAGAGGCATYCAGTGCTGTTTTAGACTCCCCAAGGCAGAACGTGGTCTCCCTTCTGTGTCACAACTGCCACCCCTCGGTAAATGATTTGGGTATCTACAGCWTCTCAAATCTTACATGCCTGTGTCRCTTTCTAACTGATCTCCTGAAGTGGGATTCAGCTTACAGACTAGCACACTTCTATTTTAAGTGGCTACTGTATAGAACTGTATACGTGAACTAGGACTTGCTCAGTGCAGTCTGTGGAGTTGAAAGCTGTTCAGCTGGCTAAACGTAATTGTGTACTCCAGTCTGGGCTGAACAAGTTCCCCTGATTGTATTCACTAGATCTCCACTGATTATAGTGGAGTTGAGACAMCCAGCTCGCATGTGGACACCTATATCTTAGTCATGTATATATAAACAACTGAATCTGGAGCTGAAACTCACCCTAAGTATTCAGTTTTCCATGAGTTCCTATGTGATGGGGAGCCAGATTGATTGAATCCTCTACTCCATGCTGTAATGGTRGTCATATTGTATTCATARAATCATAGAATGGTTTGGGTTTGRAGGGACATTAAAGATCATCTAGTTCCAACCCCCCTGCCATCGGCAGGGACACCTTCCACTAGACCAGGTTGCTCAAAGCCCCATCCAACCTGGCCTTGAACACTTCCRGGGTTGGGGCATCCACAACTCCTCTGGRCAATGTGTTCCAGCGCCTCGCCATCCTCATAGGGAAGAATTTCTTCCTTAYAGCTAATCTAAATCTACCYTSTTTCAGTTTAAAGCCAYTACCCCTTGTCCTATCACTACAGGCCCTTGTAAAAAGTCCCTCTCCAGCTTTCTTGCAGGCCCCCTTCAGGTACTGGAAGGCTGCTGTAAGGTCTCCCCAGAGCCTTCTCTTCTCCAGGCTGAACAACCCCAGCTCTCTCAGCCTGTCTTCATAGGAGAGGTGCTCCAGCCCCCTGATCATCAGATTCGACTGGCCCTTTCAAACCCCTTCCCTTTGACCGGGAGGATTGATGGAAAAAACCACCTGCGCTCCAGAGTCCCTTGCTGCTGCTCCCAGGGCTCYGTAATCCTTCTTGATACTCCTCAGACTGCTCCTGGCTGTATCGCTGGTGCCCACGTGAAACAGCAGCAGCGGATAGTAGTCAGTGGACTGTGTGAGGGGTGTAGGGTCTCGGTGCCGTCCCTGATACGAGCCCCCGTAAGCAGCACGCCTCTTAGAGAGTGCGTCAGGTCGGCAAACGGGTGCCTCTGTACCCTCAGAAGAGAGTGGCACACCACTATCACCCGTCGCCTTTTCTTAKTTGCACTGGTTGTTAGACTGCTGTATTAGCAGGAAAAAAAAAAACCAGACAATTAGAATTGCTGTCAATAAAATGGAAGTGTTCCCTTTAACATGTCTTTGAAATTAGTATACAAATTAAAAGATAGATTAAAAATTTCAAAGTGACAGCCATTAATTTACCTCTGGAAAAAATTGTGTAAGGATTTCACCGATTCTCCATCAACAGRCATTGTTGTCAAGATGGACCTCTTTCCTAAAGACATGTTCTATCTTTTTTAACAATCATCTTGTGTTTGATGCAAGAATATTACTTGAAATTCTCTTGCTTGTGTTAGATRCTAGATTAGATAATGATAATGATAATGGTTCCATCTGGATTTGCAGACAATGCCTCTATAAAAATTTGAAAGGGATTAGCAGAGAGTTTGTTTGTAATGATTTAATATAAATGTGTGATTAAAAACAAAGTTTGATTTTAACTGTTTCCCATATGGCTAAAGTCAGTTACATTTTCCTACTGCTGACAAATTATAATCTTTGTTATTTTTAATTAACACAATGCTTTACATTATTCACAAGATTATGATAAGGCTTAAATTCAGTCAAGGCAGCATATCAGTGTATCCAAATCAGATTAATTCTGAACAAACTGGACTAAAAATAAATTAGCTTCTATGTCTAGTTCAAGCTCCTTGTCCTTGTCTATAAACAARCTAACATTTAAAACCTCAAAAAATGGCTATACACCACTATAGCATTTTTTCCATTCTCTAGTGAGGAAAATGACTTCTCAGTAGCAAAGTGGTAAGTGAGGTCAGTGCAGGTAAGAGCTATTTCTTTCCCATTTGCCCTCTAAAAATAAAATAAAAAGTTACCCAGAGAATCAGACACCGTCTTCCACTTATTCTGCAAATTATATGGTGGAGGGGGTCTGTTTCTTCTACTACCGTGCTTTTGCATGGGAGCTGGACTCAYGAGCAGCGATCTGTTTTCCAAGCCAGTGACTCTTAATCAGTTACAGAAACCCCAGTAGACATAGTTTCCTTTTTTTTYCCAGTCTACACTAGTTGGCATCTTATGCAAATTGTCTTGCTTTTTATTAAGAACATCTGCAAGTGCTCCGCATTTCAGTTCATGTGTCTCAGCGCATGCTGCAACGCCTGCCGCAGGGCTAGGACAAAAGTCAGATTCGGGTGGACTTTGGCCTCAAGTCAGGGGAGTCTCCACTGTGGCTTCAGCATAAGGGGCCAGGTTCTGCTGTCTGTTACAAAGATAAAAAGTTTAGAACAATTTAGAGAAAATAAATGTCACTGATAGTTTGCAGTAGTGGTGCTGAGAATAGAATTTGCCTGTAAGTCTTTCAAACTGATTCTTTTCTTCCTGTCAGTGTTTCAGTACGTAGATTCGGCATCCAGTTACATTGCGGCTATGAGGATGGTAACTGAAACCAATAATGGAAAAGGACTGTCATTTTTGTTTGGGTTTTTTTTTGTGTGTTTCCAGGAGTAAGAAAATCCTGTGCGTGATATATGGTGAATCATAGGAGTTGGAAAACTCCCTTTAGGTCAYATCCAGCCAATCTCTCGGGATAATTCAGGATATTTTTATGTCCTGTTATATAGTAGGCTTTCTTTTAAAAATCTGTATCCATGAAGTTCCTGCCTTTCTGTTCAGGTGGCCATTTATTAGTTGATTGTAGTGCATATAACTGTGATCTTACTTTTTTCCTCACACGTCTCTACTTTAAAATATGAGGAAGTGCAAATACAGATTTGCAGGTACCTGCAAATGTGGAGATTTTAATATATACTACACAGCTTGTGCTTTGGATGTACTAATATTAAATCTGACTGTTCATTTACTTAGTTTCCTCTGATTACCATCCTTACTGCTAATCCAACCTGCCCCCTAAACAATTCATCCCCATCCGCTAGACATTTGCAAGCTGACGTAACAGTTCCTCCCTTTTTCATCAGTACATCCTGTCCAAAGCTTATTTTTATTGCTCTGCTCTAGACTTCTTCCAATTTACCAACGCATTTAGGAAGAGRTATGCAAGATTCCAGGCTAGATGCAGTAAATCCACATAGAGAAAGATTTCTGTACCATTTTATCTCCCTTGTCTAATATGTGGAGTATTCGTATATAATCCACAATTTCCTTGGCATGTCTTCTGAGTTGAAAATATCATGAGGGCATGAGAACTGAATTAATCCTTCTGTCAAACTTCAACAGTAGCAAATCAAACCAAAATGATCAGTCCCTTTTTCCCCTGTGATTGCCTGAAGAATCCCTCTGTTGCTGATCCAGTAATCTCTTTCAGTGGATCATGCCGAATGTGCTATCTTTGCTGATTGGAAAAATGTGTGCTTCRTGTAATTTGTCTGGAATTGTTAATGTCTAATCATCACTCTTAGTCCTAACATATCACCGTACTCAGTATATTTTTTGTAATGTAATTACTTGTTGCAAATTATTTCACAATGACAGATGGATTCATTCAATCTAATTCATATGCAGACATTTAGTTTCATAGTGAGTTTCTGCATTTTAATGCAAAAAAGCTAAAAGTCCAATTCTTCTACTTTTCCACAGGCAAGTCACACATCTTTGGATTTCTTTTCTTTGTGCTAAACCCATATTTAAGCTATATTAATTCCATCTGATCTTACACAAGAGGCCTAAATTGAGATTTTAGGTTTCCTGCAATTTCTTTAGAGCTTTTAAAGCAGTAGAAACATTTCCAAAAGCTGGTCAACCCACATAAAATTGGTGCAGGTTTTCCTCTGCTTGCTGGGCTGCAGCATGCAGCGTTCAGCAGTAGTCTCATGGAAGCTGAGTCGTTYCTGCAGCAGGGAGAAGACCTCAGAGACGGGCTGAGGCACAGAAGTGGGCAGGACCAGTCATAGCAGTCGTGAGTGACAAAGTCCCTGCTTTTCTGTCAGAGTCTTTGGCCTAAATGCCATGTTAAAATGGCAGGTGAAAAAGCTTTGAATGATGAAACGCTCTTTTCAAAACTTATTGTGATGTTAAARTTAGAAACAGATGGAAACAGATGCTCCTTGTATTTATACCAGATCATTTAAGAGACTAACAGCGACAAAAGAGAAGAATCATCTGCATTCTTCTCTGAAGAATTTAATAGATGCTACTATTATTATTGKTTTKATTATTATTATTAATAACAATAATAGTATCTAGCATTTATGTGTCATTTCCTGTGAACAGATCTGTGCTTTGCAAAAGAGGGAAGTATCATTACCATTTTGCAGGGGGGTAACAGATGAACAAAAGTCAAAGTGCTTATCCCAGTAAATCGTCCAGTAAGTTAGTGGCTGAACTGGGAAAAGAGTACAGGTCTTCTGAATCTCTCATTCTAAAGTTAGTATGATACCAGCTGATGAATTTGGCCATCCTTCTGAAATGCTTTTTGAAACTACTTTAGGTATGTGCTGGGGTACATGAAGTAATGGAAGTATTCAAGGTTACTTGTCTCTTTGAACTTCGACTCTGATTCTTCTTTGTCTTCACTGATTCTTGCCTGCTTTTAACCTGTCCTGCTACAGTA
Organism: Oceanodroma leucorhoa; assembly: GCA_030449065.1. Taxonomy (NCBI): domain Eukaryota; kingdom Metazoa; phylum Chordata; class Aves; order Procellariiformes; genus Oceanodroma; species Oceanodroma leucorhoa. The sequence continues at coordinate 8,847,492 of JASVER010000021.1, forward strand.
GTTAGCGCTCCTATCATCTGACCTCCCAAACACACCCTACTCTGCTTCTTCACAATGTCCAAGTCTCTGCCTCAGCTGTCAGCATTTCAGGAGACTGAAGCTTTTTAGTTTTTGCATTTCTGAAAATGAAGAGAGAACGTGGCATTGACAAAGAAGTTACATGCTCATTTTTCCTATTTCTTTTCAAAAAGAGGGAAACATAAATAAACAGAATTTATTCATTAAAATTCCACAGATGGGAAATATTATCTTTGGTCCTTTTGATGAAACCAGCACACTCTGTGCTATAACAAGACCTACTTGAATTATTAAATTGAGCACACATGCTCTGTCTTCTGGCACCTTACCTGTTTATTTGCCCTGTGGAACGTCCTTCCTATAACCTTCTTCGCCGGGAAATATGTCTGCTAAACAGGCGCATTTCTCAGTCAGATGGACTGGATTCAAGCCAGGTCATTGGTGGGGTTGCAGAGGGGGAGGTTTGGAAAGAGGTTTTCAACCGTCTTGTTTAAGAAACCAACAACAGAAACATGCGTGTGCAAAATGGGAACTGATGTTTGGTTTTAATTTTCCACTTATTTTTCAGTAATGGGTATGCGGTAGATATTGTGCTGCGTAGATGCATTCRGCAAGGGACCCTGCTATTTATGTAAGACATTTGTGAGTGCCACTGTGGGCAAAAACATGTGATACATAGAAGTTTGACTGGAACAAGGCTGACAAGGCATTGGCCATTTAAAAAGTCTGTTCTTCATTCCTTGTTTTTACAACTCCCTTTCTAGCCTGAAACTGAAATTTGCTTTAATGAAGTCCTATTGTCCTCCTTCTTATCCATGGGCAGTTATTTTCCCAGAGGCTAGTCACTGTTGCTGGGATATTGGCATTGATTTCTTGTCAACGTCCTTCCAAATAAAATAAAATTGCAGAGTTTTTATTTAAGACAATAACATACCCACATGTTTAAGAGAGTTCTGCATGCTTTGCAAACAGACAAAACAGAAAATGATAAGTAAATATTTTCCACGTCTCTCTAGATTATAAATACCTGCATTTGGATCTGGATTTATCCCATCTAACTTTAGGTCCTTTATAGGCTGAAAATGCTTCAKGTAAGAGTCCAGCCAACTCCTTTTATAGCTGATGAACAGGGGGGTCCAAATTTCTAACAATACCCATCTCTTCCTTGTTTGATTTTACAGACAGCCAAAGCCAACCTAAGCTAGGGGCCAGCCTAGGTTAGAGGGCCTAGAAATAGATGCTGAAGAGTTAAAAGGGGACTGAATCTTGTCCTRTCTGTCATTGCAGTGAAGTAATGTATTGAAATGAATTATAAACTCCTTCWTGTGTATTGAGGGAATGGCAAAGTGCTGAAGTCTGAGTGAGGGTCTGAATTCTTCACTTGATGGGACATACCAGAAAAGCAGCAGAATGAGACAAGGATAAAGRAAAGATCCTGAGGCCACCTGGCACCCTGACGTCTGTTTGCCTTGCCACAACTGCTGTCTTCTTTTGTGTTGTGGCAGCATAAGAGAAMTTTAGCCAAAAGCCAGTGCTTTCCAGGAGTCTTTTCTTTGGTTTGGTAGTCCTGGGATTGAAAACACACCTYTCTACTCTTCTTCATTAAAGTTGCCCTTTTTTCTCCCAATTCATTATCAGAAAGATTTCATTTTCTACAACAAAAAGGATTCAAAGGTGCAGAGAAATTATCTAGGGCTCCCACGTAGCAGTAGTGTTTTCTACTACAATTTATAAATATCTGGCTAAAAMCTCTTCAATTTCTGCCTAACCTGGCATAGCATTAAATTATGCATACTCTGAATGTCAGATCTTGTGAACATTAATTTTATTTTTCTTAATCTGATGAAATCAAGTACATATCAATGGTAATAACTTTACCCTCGCAGTGTCCCCTAACTATATGCAGATATAATAGTAATGTSGCTGACCTGGTGTTTTAATAGTGCTGGAGGCATAGGTGGACTGAGTCAGTGGTGTTCTTGATCAYCCAAGGGTTATTGCAAGGGTATCTGTTTTTACACCATTGACACTTCAGTCTTAACACTGTTGGAACATTGTTTAATATTAATTCAGTAAAGGTCATTGCAATTGCGGGGAAAAAACATTGACAGAACAAACAATAGTCTGTGGCTTGTAATTGTGAAAGCTTTGTGTGATTATCCTTTTGTCTGTCAGTCCTATTGGATTCGGTACAACTAGCAACTACTCAGTTTGACAGAACTCAGACCTTTGTGGAATCACATGGGTCTCAATACTGCATTGTATGATTACTTTGGAAAATAAGCATCTATTACATTTTTAYTCAGGCAAAAAACATAAAGCAAGGAATGACTGAATATAATTTTAATTAAAAAGAAAAGGTAAAGTCCAACAAGCAAGGAAGTRAAATTGTATTAACTGATAACAGAACTCCTGGAGAAAAATGCCATCACATTAGCCATATCCAGTGATCCCCCTTGGTTTTGATATCATCTTCTCTTCTTCTTTGAATCATGACCACTGCATAGGAGTGATAGTCTAATATTTGTTTCTGTTCAAGGTAAATTGTGTAATGGAGTCCAAGAAACACGGAATCTAGGTTATATTTCTTGTTTGTTTCTTTTGATATACACATGGCAAAAGATAGCCTTGTTCAATGAGCAAATAAAATCTGAGTGGTGAAGTAGCATACACTCATTCTGGCAGATATACTGGAATAATTCTCCAGTAATAAATATTTGTTTGTAGATTTAATTTCACCATTGTTCGAATACACACTGAAGTCAGATGTTCAAAATGAGCCCTTTGAAGGTGCTTGCTTTTGAAAGTTGACGTTTCCCAAAGATGAGAATTGTGTCCCTGAAATTTATGGGCATTCTTAAGGGATTTGTAAGGGAGAGGATTAGGGTTAGTGAAGTCTCCATAGGAATTGAAAACATGCAGCATGAAAAGACACTTAATTCATTCCCTCCCTTACTTTTTTTTTGCCTGAAGAAGATTAATTAGCATGTTTGAAAACAAATATTTGAATAGCAATGCATTATTACTTTTTAATGCATTATGATACCACAAGCAGCAAAAAAAAGGATTCTTTTTATGTTCTGCAAAGTAGAAATATAGCCGTTGAGCCCTTAACAAAAATAATAATATTTAATAAAATAGATTCAAGTCACATATCCCTGGTTTGCCTTTGGAAGTCAGAGCCAGCRTTACACTCACAGGGCAGCATACAACAGCTGGGCCCCAAAGAAGGGTCCCATTCTCTGACAAGCACTTGTTGGATGACACACACTCTAAAGGGTTTCCTGAGGAGTCAGAACACTGGATCTTCATGCTTGTTCTTCACTGTSCTGCTTCGAGGTCCTGTTATATTCCAGGATCACTACCACCAACCAACCTGGCCAGGCAATTGAAGAAGACCTCACCACTCACCAGCTGGACCAGTTAAATGAGGGCATACTTTTAGTSCACTCAACAATTGATGCTTGAAGAAGTGGGCAAAGGGATCCTCRCAATGAGGATTGTCCTTACTTTGTCAGCAACGAGGTTCCATATTATATTTTGTAGAAGAAATCTAGACGTGTTTTGGAGAATGCTATGGGAGAGGGAAGTTCCTTATAGGAAGTCTAGACAAAGTATCATGTTTGGGGAGAGAAAGGAATTTTAGCCTTGTGGATAAAAACCATTCCATGCTGCTTGACCTTAAAGCTGGAGTGTAGGAATAGGCTGAGGTATCTGGAGAGCCAGAAGCCCCTGGAAGGTGATGATAGTGGGACAGTGTGGCCAGTGGTTTTTGGGAGAAGCAAACCTGCAGTGACCAGCCAACAGCTGGAATGCAACTTGATGTTAAAATCAGCAGCTAATCCTCAACTAGTGTAATTGATGTAACCGAAATGAAGACTTCTCCCTTTTTATGGGAGATGAGGATTTGCCCTGCAATGTTTTTATACTCTCCTTATTGTCTTAAAGTTCATGCCCTCGCCTTCTTCTGCAAGCATTGTAACTGAAAGCTATACATATTTGGAAAATGTTCCTACAGACCTTACTTATCTGAACAATTTGTCCTGACTTCAATAGGACTCTTCATGTGAGTAAGAACTGGGAGTGGATGTGTGCTTTGAAACAGTTCTGTATCTCTCTAATCTTGTTTTGTTAAATGTTGTTTGATGAAGGTTGGAAGTTACTTCAGCAGACATATGTAGGAAGAACACATTTTTAGGAGAAGACTGGCTGTTCCTTTTTGGCTTTGATTTATCTGCATATTAAAATATGCATGTTTGTGAGACTGAATCTTTTCATCCGTATCCCTCTAATTTGCCATCTTTTGTTGCATCTGCGTATTTCCTTTCTTGATAACTCCTGTTATGAGTAATTTTGTAAGCTTGTAAAAATATTTCTTTACTTTTAAGCCAAGAATTTACATAAAAAGCAAAACTGTTGTGTAAAAGGCTGTTTTAAATAGATATTAGCAAAGTAATGAGTCAGGGAACACTTACTTAATTAGCTAGAGGCTTGTTATCTAACATCAGAAGAAATTCTCATTGGGGAAGATAATTGATTTTGTACTCCTATAATACTTCAGATGTAAATTCTAAATCTCAATAATAAAAAACCCACACACTCCTTATCACTTAGGATGCTGCTTAGATTTTTAATTACAACAGCATACATGTTGGCTTCTGCCTTTTAGCAGTATATTAGATGACATTTGCACCTGTGTGCCTAAGGTGAAGAACTGAGGGCTGTACTGTAGAAGCTGTATCCGTGAATCTGTATCTAGAAAATATGTGTGAGAATTTTTCTGTTAAAAGTCTTCCAGTTTCCACTAGCACTCACGGCATCTGCTGAAGCATGATGATTTAAATCCCACAGTGGTAAAGGTAAAGGTAGCAATAGCCAGAGATGATTTCTGTAATTATATCACTTATCATATTACTATGCAAACCTCTTCAAAATTACCTGAGCATCTAAACTAGCAAAGTTTCTTTGATCCATGTGCCTGTATTATGGAGACAGAAACTGATCTTATATTTCTATGCACATCTATTTGACTGCCATTCTTTGTTTTGCAGCTTGGTAGCATACCAGCAGTGCAACATTTGCTTAGCAAAGGATACATAAAACTGGGGATAAAATAAAGATGGTTGTACACAGTGTCCTGCACAGCAGTGATTCTGCCTACTATTAGAATAATAAGCAGAGCTGTCGTCAGAAACATTCCACTGAAAGCAAAAAGTTTTATTTTTGTTTTTAGTTTGCCTGAGCGATTTATCAAAGATACAAAACCCAGCAATTCAATGGGGGGAAAAACAGTATTATTTTGAACTTGGAATACAGCTTTCAATGACAGGAATATAGCTAATAATAAATATCTGTTGTAGCTGAATATCAAAATCCTAGCTGGAAGAAATAAGGTTTCTTTGCTATATTAAGCAATCTAATCACTATTTTTACTCTATTAGGGGCTAATATCATTAACTGATACTGCAGCTTTAAAGGRGCAGTGTGCAATAGGAGCATGGTATCTGCCTCAGAACACATTAGTGTGAGCTGAAGAAAATACTACAAGATATTCACTGACCTCAGGGGATGCAGGAAACTTCCATGACTCATTTTATATTAGCATATATTAAATTTTGAAACCATAGATACACTCCCCCAGGTATTAAAGCATATATATGTCTGCCTTAAAACATAAATTCCATGAGAAATAATAGATATGGGCCTAAATATACATAAAACTAGCCTCAATCGTTTGCTGTACTTGAACCTTAAAGACTATGGGGTGAAGCAGCAGAAAAAAGTCATTAAACTGATAAATGGATACATGTATAGATAAAATAAATTACTCACAAATCCAAAGAATTGCTGTAGTAGMCCATATTTTAAATAGCTGGTAGATTTAAGAATAATACTTCAAATCAGTAGAATAGACTAGAATAGACTTTCAGTTGGAAGGGACCTACAACCATCATGCGGTCCAACTGCCAGATCAATTCAGGGCTGACCARAAGTTAAAGCGTGCTGTTAAAGGCACTGTCAAATGCCTCTTAAACCTTGGCAGGCTTGGGGCATTGACCACCTCTCCAGGAAGCCTGTTCCAGTGTTTGACCACCCTCTYRGTAAAGAAATGCTTCCTAATGTCCAGTCTGAACCTCCRCTGGTGCAGCTTTGAACCATTCCCACGCATCCTATCACTGGATCCCAGGGAGAAGAGMTCAGCACCTCCCTCTCCCCTTCCCCTCCCCAGGAAGCTGTAGTGAGTAATGAGGTCGCCCCTCAGCCTCCTTTTCTCCAAACTAGACAAGCCCAAAGTCCTCAGCCATTCTTCAAAGGACATTCCTTCCAGCCCTTTCACCAGCTTTGTTGCCCTCCTCCGGACKCATTCAAGGACCTTCGCATCCTTCTTAAATTGTGTGGCCCAGAACTGCCCACAGCACTCCAGGKGAGGCCGCACCAACGCTGAATACAGCGGGACAATCCCCTCTTTTGACCGGCTGGTTATGCGGTGTTTGATGCMCCCCAGGACGCGGTTTGCCCTCTGGGCTGCCGGGGCACACCGCTGGCTCACATTGAGCCTSCTGCCCACCAGCACCCCAGATCCCTTTCTGCAGGGCTGCTCTCCAGCCACTCCTCTCCCAGTTTATACTTGTGCCCAGCGTTACTCCATCATAGGTGCAGAATCCAGCATTTTGACTTATTAAATTTCATCCCATTAATCATTGCCCAATGCTCCAATCTRTCTAGATCCCTCTGCAAGGCCTCCTGTCCCTCAAGAGAGTCAACAGCACCTCCCAGTTTGCTATCATCAGCAAACTTGCTAATGGTGCATTCAACTCCTGCATCCAGATTGTTCATAAATGTATTGAACRGGACTGGCCCTAGAGTTGAACCCTGAGGAACAGCGCTGGTGACCGGTTGCCAGYCAGATGTAGCCCCATTCACTACAACCCTYTGAGCTCTGCCCTTCAGCCAGTTCTTYACCCAGTGCACCGTAAACCTGCTCATCCCACAGTTGGACTTGTCCAGAAGGATGCKGTGAGGRACAGTATCAAAAGCCTTACTAAAATCCAGAAAAACTGCATCCACTGCCTTCCCTTCATCCACTAGGCAGCTGACCTTATCATAGAAGGATATCAGATTAGTTAAACAGGACTTTCSTTTTGTGAACCCATGTTGACTGTTCCTGATGATTGCATTATTCTTTAAATGCCTTTCGATAGTACCCAGTATAATCTCCATAATTTTTCCAGGAACTGAGGTTAGACTAACAGGTCTGTAGTTCCCTGGGTCTTCCCTCATGCCCTTTTTGTAGATTGGAATAACATTGGCTCGCTTCCAGTCAGCAGGGACCTCTCCAGACTCCCAAGACCTTTGGTAGACGATAGAGAGGGGTCCTGCCATAACATCCGCTAGCTCCTTTAGAACTTTGGGGTGAATCCCATCAGGCCCCATGGACTTGTGAACATTCAGCTGATACTGCTGGTCCCTTACAATTTCAGTGTCCACAAATGGAAATTCACTGTTCCCACACTCGTGGTCTTCCAACTCAGGGGACCGGGCAGCCCAAGGTCTATCAGTATTATTAAAGACTGAGGCAAAAAAACGCATTGAATGGCTCCACTTTTTCTTCATCCCTATTAGTCAGATGACCACCTTCAACAAGTATCGGTCCAATGTTTTCTTTARACCTCCTCTTGCTATTAACATACTTAAAAAAGCCCTTCTTGTTATCTGAAACAACCCTGGCCAGTTTCAACTCTAATTGAGCTTTGGCCTTTTGTGTCTTCTCCCTGCATAAACAAACCACAGCTCTGTATTCTTCCTGCGAAATCTGACCTTGCTTCCAGAGATCATACCCTTCCTTTTTCTTCTTGAGCTCCACGAGGAGTTCCCTGTTCAGCCAASCTGGTCTTCTGCCCTTCACTTAATGGCACAATGGAATTGCCYGCTCCTGTGATTCTAAAAGGTGGTTCTTAAAGACTGACCAGCACTYGTGGACTCCTTAGCCCTCAAAAGCAGATTCCCAGGGTACTCTGCTAAATAGTGCCCTGAATAGCTTAAAATTTGCTCTCCTGAAGTCCAGGGTAGCAACTCTGCTGTCCTTTTTTCTCATYACRCTGAAAATTTTAAACTCAACCATTTCATGATCACTGTGGCCAAAACAGCCACCTGCCATCACATCCCCCACGAGTCCTTCTCTATTCACAAATAGCAAGTCTAGGAGAGCATCTTTCCTAGTTGGCTCACTGAGTACCTGTGACAAGAAGTTATCTTCTACAAACTTCAAGCATTTCCAAGACCTGCTCGTCACAGCAGTATGATATTCCCAGTTGATRTGTGGGAAGTTGAAATCTCYCATAAGGACAAGGGCTACCATTCCAGAAATTTATCCTAATTGCCTGTAGAATAACTCATCAGTGCTTACATCCTGGCTGGGCAATTGGTAGTAGATATCCACTACATCGTCTCCTTTGTTTTCCATCCCCCTAATCCTTACCCAGAGGCTCTCCACCACATCATCAGTAACTGTAAGGAAGGGCTGTGCAATYAAACCTCTCCCTTACGTATAGTGGGACACCTCCACCTCGCCTGCCCTGCCTATCCCTCCTGAACAGCCTGTAGCCCTCCATCCCAGCACTCCAGCTGTGGGRCTCATTCCACCAAGTCTCACTAATACCAATGATATYGTAGCTCTGGGAGCTGACCAACGCTTCYAGTTCATCCTGTTCRTTTCTCATACTGCGTGCACTGGTGTACAAGCATTTCGGATATGCTCCTGAGCCCTCCATGCTCCCAGGAGCCGTGTAAATGTTCCCACTAGGATTGCCACCCTCAGGAGAAGCCATGCCAACACTTGGCTAACCTACTGCAATCCTGTTGGTATCCCCTYCYCYCAWCRATTCTAGTTTAAAGCTCTTGAGTATTCTAGTTTAAAGCATCCTGAGTATGAAAATCATTTATATGCAATTTCATACAGAATATTTAGGATATTTATAAATAAGTATACTTTCAAACTTTCAAAAGGAGGTCAAAGGCTTAGAAAAGRYATCTGGTAAAGAAATCATTGATTTTTTTCAGCTGAGAATCTTTCATTTTTAAGAATAATGAATYAAAACAGGTGCTTCTGTTCTTGCTTTCTTCTAGTAGCTGAAAATATTTTACATATCTAGACTGTAAAGCTAGAAGAAGATGCTAAAGTGAAGGGAATGTATTATATTCTTAATTGAAGAAAAGATTTTGGRCTCAGTTTAGTTGCCCACACAGGGGTGTCTCGTGTCATCTGAGATCCTATGAAGTCTCTTGCCTRGCTTCCTGGTACTGCTGCATAAAAGCACGGTCTCCCATTGATCTCTTGTAGTATTCCTGACCTAAACTCACTGTGGTTTTATAGCTATCACAAAGGATAGGGTTCCTTTTGGTTCTGATCATCTGGGGTATGATCTTTTTGCTGTAAGGATACTACAGCTGGATTTCATTACCTGCCTATAACTCAAGGYCAGATACTTGCTTTATATGCTCCATGATTTACCAGAGCTATCCTGGTCTGCTTCAGCAGCAGTACATAATAAGCCTTCATTAATGTTTGTAGACTATAATAAATAAGTGATTTTACACATCTCCTGTTTTCCACAATGAATTGTTTCTCCCCCTGCTCCTCGTGAYGTTCTAATGTTTTGTATCTTTCTTTTAGGTTGGTTGTTACCTGAAGACCCCTAAATACCCAATTTGGTTGGTATGCAGTGAAAGCCACTTCAGTGTGCTTTTTTGTTTGGAAAAGGATTTACTAGGTGACTGGAAAACAGAGCGGASATTTGATCTGTATTATTATGATGGCTTGGCCAACCAGGAGGAAGAAATACGTTTAACGGTTGGTATGTACAGCTCAGTAACTCTGCATTTCATCTCTGGTGGTGGCAACAGCGTCACATCAAAAAGAATAATCCAATAATACAAACAGTGATGGTCTCAGGCATTCAAGATTATTTGGGTGCCTGTTTCCTAATTTCCGTAATTAGTTTTGATGATTAATTGGAATTTTACAAGGAAATTTTGAGGATAAGCTCTTGAAAGCGTTAAAAGTGAGCATGTGCTACTTTATACAGACTGGTAAGTCTTTCAGTGACACTGATTTCTGAGGAACAGATTGGGATCTGGCCTATTCACGCTCCCAGACTATAAAACATACTTAACTACTCCCATTCTCCTTCACATCTTCTCACATCGTTTCTACAGGCAGAAAGTGCAAGTCTCCTGTTCCTCCACCATACATGGCTGTAGTAAAATGAGCAGAGACAGTGAGGAAGCATGAAATCCTTGCCTCCAAAACCAGCTACTTCAGAAGATGGCAGTCATCTGCTAACAAAGTCTAGTCTCTTACCTGCTTGTAAGCATACCTGGAAACACAAGCATGCAAAACATCTTCCAACTTGTTACACTCATTCTTTCAGGAAACCATGCCAAATTATGCAGCTGCTTTTACAGTAATTACGTATTTCTGCAAGTGGAAGGCATGTGGACAATAAGTATTCTGATGCTTAGAAAGCTCCTACTTATTGCCATATTAAGACATTCTTGACCACTAAATTCCTATTTGCTAATAATATCCTGCTTATCTTTCGTTTTCTTTCCTTCAATATATTTATACAATCTAATCAAATTCCTTCTCAATCTTAAGGAGCCACTCTATKGTAGTCCACTCTAAAAATAAGCTGTCTGTATTCCTTGTTTGCACCTACATTCTGGTTCTTGGACAGGATGAGTTATACACGAGTGTTGTAYGTTCTAATTGAGTCCATGTGGCAAAGCTGTTTGTGTGGTGGGAGTGCTGGGGGCTTTAGCGTCTCACAAGATTTGGTAGTGAATTCAATCRTCTTTCTGCCTGTTATTTATCCTCTTATTTTAATTAAAATCCCTGTCATTCTATCGTAGTGATCACATTATATATTCTCTCAAAAAAATGCTTAACCTTTACAGGACTATAGTTGCCAACTGGTTCTCATATGGTCTGTCCCAGATAAAAGATTCTTTGTGATGCAGATGATATAGTTCAGCGTAGGACTAGAGAGATCAAGACACATTTTCTTCTGCTGTGTTGTACCATGTTACATACAGTCCAAAACAGGTGTCCTTATCTGTCTTTTCATCATTAATAAATCAGGAATGTTTCCAAAATCCAGAGCTACCAAGCACTCTGAGATCCCTGGATGAGAAAGTGCTCAGAGTATGTATAAATATTTCTCTTTACTGTTCAACCTGTCATGGCAAACCTGTATATTTCTGCTCAAAGACTAAACTTGCATTGAGAGGTAGMTATCTTTTTGTTGTGGTTATAGCCTCTTCCAGGGATGTGTCCTGGTAAATCTTTTGTTATCTGTGAAATTCTGCAAAAGGCTGTAAAATGCAAATAATTTCATCATTCCAGGGAAACACTTTCCTAGTTCTGGCTGTACAGTAATCCTTTGTTAGGTCTGGAGAAAAACTGAAATTACTTTACATCCAAAAGGTAACATTGACCATACATCTAAACCATTTCCATCAGTACCAAATGGAAATACCAGAATGCTAAGTATTATTGGTATTTCCATTGTGGAAATACCAACAAGCTATGATGGTTAAGCAGTGTTACCTAGAGATACAACCTGAGGTCCTAGGTGCTGCACAGCCACATCCTACTGGTGCTGGCTAGCAAAGTTGTTTCCTTTTCACTAAAAAAAAGGTGAATTCCTCAAAATGGGAATCTTGCTTATAATTAGGAAGATCACAATCAAGGTCACATTTCAGGAAATCTTGAAGAAATTACACTGGGCAAGAGAGACAAAAAAGCCAGAAAGAAAGAGTAGAATTACATTTTGGGGGTAATAGCAATTGCCACTTTATATTGAGAATTTGCCCTGCTTCTCATACTCAAAACCATTTGCCAAAATGTAGACAAGAAATATGAAGTTCCTTCCTAAAAGCAGGCAATGCCTGCTAGTGAGTTCAATGTACTATCCTAAATYGACAAAGGTTCTTCAATCTTTTCCATCGGGGTAGAAATTTCTGACAGGCAAAGAAGGAAAATGAGCCAGTGTATTAATTAATAACCCTCTGCCTTTTGCTCATCTTGTTTTGTCAGCTGTTTAGGGACTGAGTGGAGATTCTGGGGTTTTTGTTATATGTCACAGAGAACACTTGTATGAAAGAACGTGTTGTACTCAGAGAGATACCGCTCCTCCTTTCTAATATATACACTTAACGCCTACCTATGTTAACATTTACAATATGTTATCTCCAAGTGAAGATATAGGGAATTTTTGTACAATCTGTTTTAATAAATCATTCTTGTATCTCATTGGTGCATATCTTCAACTCAGTATCCTTTTAAAGGTGTTTTGAAAAAGCAGCTGAATAATTGCTAAGAAGAATATAACTGAATTTCTCAGAAGATTCTTCCAGAGCCATAGACACCGTCCTCAGCCCCTTTGCAGATCCCACAGAAGGTAGCACAAGCAGTGAAATTAGCAGAGGTTCAGATACTGGTATATTGATTATGACACTTTCAGAACAGTTTTTCCCCACAGTTAGATGAGATTGTTCCAATGTGCAAAAGTCTTCTGGAAATCTAATTAATAAAACATCACTTCCCAAGGTTGCCRTTTAAATTATGAGCAGTATTTCTTCTCTCAGTGATTGTCTGTTCAGATTGCACTCTTCTGAACCTGGACTCACCGTATCTCCTGAATAGCGAGTTTGTAACTGTGCTGGCACTCAGTTTCTCACTGCCCTTAGCTTAGAACATAAGTGAAGGTATGAGAGATCATATTCATATCATTCTTGCTGTTGGTGACTCCCAGATGGAAGAGTGTAACTTCAATATTGCTTGCTGCAAATGAATTATATGAAACACTTCAACATAGCTCGTTAGTTAATTAACTTAGCTAAATGTTCCTTGCCTGCTCCTGTAAGATACACCTTTAGTGATGCTTTTTTGCGTATTCCTTTGTATGAAAAACCTCCATTCAGACCTCCTGGTTGGAAGAACTCAAGTCTAAAAATGACAAAATTCAGCAAGTTGGCAATGACTGGGAAAGGCGTCTGTGCCATATGCCTATCCTGCTACCAGTACTATGGTCAGGACAGTGGTTGTTGCTTCTTACTGTGAGAAGGTCCAGAACATCGGTATCAGGAATTCCTAGAGGGATCCAAATACTACTGGAGACTTCTAATGAACTGTTATAAACTCTTCAATATTAGGATAAAAGAGGCCCTTTGAAACTTAAAAGATTCCTGTATACATCTAAGTTTCTGAGGATCTAGGAGAAAACTGCTAGTACTTCATGTACTTTTAAATATTGTCTATTTCCTACTACTCCAGCCCTTACAGTCATTCAGAGTTTTTTGCATGTATTTATACTGACAAGATCAATAGGCAGGGGAGAGCCAGGTTCTCTCTACGACGTGAGGAAGCCAGATATATCTGCGGCTGGCTGCTGTGAATGTAAGAGCAATTGCCTCCCATCCTGTCTACAGCAGYCTCACTGAAGCAGACCCGTATCCTATACCCTGTCTTGGCATCGTTTGTTGCTCACAACCTGCCTATTGGCTGCATGACAAACAGAAAAGAAGAAAAAGAAAAAAATCCTAATCTGCTGCAGATTAAAATGTTTTACTCCAAAACAGGAAACAGCTGAGCAGTCTGACATCCAAGCTGGTCGCAGGATGTTTTCTCTCTGGGAAGTTCAGCRACTACTTTCACTGTTGACAGATCCAGTGTCTGAGACACTGACCTCTCTGTTTTCCCCGGAACAGTGCAATTGCCTCTCCATCCCAAAGGAATGCTCAGAGCCTATGGTAGCTCTCTTATATCCAACACAACTCAGTCTTCTGTCTGTGCACTGCATTCTTGACAGTCAAGGGACAATTTTCTTTTCCTGGGTGAAGGAATCTTAACCCAGTTTGGACTCRACTTGGGGTTTCCTATTCAACTACTACTGTCCTTAGTATTTGAGTAACAAAAAACTGCTTTCTTAGTAATTATGACATCGGTTGCAAAAGAAAAACCTCATGACAGCCCTCCAGCATATTCTTTCACCTTCTAGTCCATGTTTTGCTTGAAACCATCTCTATTTTAGTAAACTAACCTGGGTCAGGGGATGAGTCTGAACACTGCCTGACAATCATCCTTACTGTTAAGTAGTCAGAACAATTCTGGACAAGTTTCTGACCCAGAGCAACTAATACTGGGCACAATCTGGGGATTATTTCCAACAGCAAGCTTGCATTCAGTCACCCCTTTCAGCCTTTAGCTTGCCATGACATGAACAGGCAGTAGACCACGAGCTAAAAGGGTTAAGAGATGGCAAAGCAGAGAGTGCAAGACTGTCCACTCTAAGGTCGGCTATAAAGCCCATGCTATTTGCAAAGAGCCGTAGTTGTGGTATCTACTCTGAGCRTTCCTGGCCCTGTCTGGGGCCACTCTGTTCAGATGGTGTTAACGAGGGCATAAGATGGTGTTCAAGTGCCAGCAGTGCTCATCTTCCAGGGTATTTCAATCCAAAGTGGACACGTGCCTATTGTGGGCGAGGAGATTTACAGTGTGAGTGGCAGTCCGTCACTTCCATGGGTGGAGTTCCTAGAAGCTACTGTGGTATTCTATATGAATAGAAATATACTCAGCCATTAATAATGTCTGATATGTCTCTGCAGACACAACTCAGATGTGCGCTGAAGATAAAGAAGATGATCTTACTCCTCCACTTGAGCACTGTATTAGGACAAAGTAAGTGAAACTGCAGGTTTTCGTACGGATATATTCAGTTATTGAYACAAATAATATATGTAAGGCTGGAGTGTGGTAAAAAGTATTGCAGCAAGTAATCTTGCAAAATTAATTCTTAAAAATCAGAAAGGACCTAAATAGGCCAGGCTGTGATAATATATATTATGCATTTTATTGTGTGTTATTGTAGTTAACACTGGCTGACATTCACTTCATTCTTAGAGGAACCTTCATTACATCACCAAGAACTGACTGAGCCAAATTCAGTTTGAGAGCACAACTTGATTTCAATAGATCTAAATTTAGATTCCCAAAAGTGATTGATTCCTATTGTAGAGGTATAATGAGAAAAGGAGAAAATTTTTTCCATCTTCATCAGTCTTTTCTGAAAAATATAATTGCACTGGGGGACTTGGCTACCATTCTTGATGCATGAAGCCTTGTGCTCAATGGTCTCAGTTTTCTCAAACGTTCCATGTGTCTAGGGGCAGCACAGAGTTYCTCAAGATCACAAAACACCGTGTTTTGTGAAGTCATTCTTGACAGTTCTTAGGTCATATTCTCTCCTTAAATACAAGGCTAGTTCCTGTCATGTTAGGATTTTCATGGCCATTTTGAGGTCTATATGAYATTAAATGAGGACTTTTAAGCAATTTATCCAAGTCATACTGAAGTTGATGAGAACATTTTCAGTTTAGTGAGACATGAAAGAAGYAAAATGGAGAAATTTAACTGGTTAGAAAAATCAGCTTTATATCAACTCCATCAGCACGACTTTGAAAGCTGCTATCTGAATATCTTTGGAGCAAGAAGTAAAAGCCTCATTGTCAAAGACCGTAACATTTGTTAAATCAGCAAGCCAGGCAGCTTCAGATTTCTCTTGTAATTTCCCTCCTCTCCTTGCCACAATTTGTCCTGTAAAAAAAACCAACCAAACAAAAAAAAGGACAATGGCTGCCAAACAGTGTGTTCATGCAGGGCTGCCATTATAAAGTTACAGAAAAATAGAAAAGGGATCCTGTAACATGACAGCAGTGACATAGTCCAGGCTCCCTGCACACATAGATAGATTCCTCTGTCCCAGTGACACATAAGCATGATAAATAAATAATATATAGCTGCAGAAACCCACACGGTGGGGGTGAATAATGCATGCAACTTAAAGTTGCTCTTAGAACATCTTCCATTCCTGGCATTGTATCAAAGTTATACAGTTTTTGTAATGGTGATGTTTGTTTATTTTAAATTCCCTGCTTTAATCTACTGGAGAAGTAAATTATCAGCAAATTCCAGTGTCAGTTTATTTTGTTTGTACCATTCTCAGGACTGTCTGATTTACCCTGATCAGTCTGGCTCCTTGTTTTCAGTATTCTCCATTTGCTTCGAGTGTATTTATTTAAGCATGGCCTTGCTGCTAAAGGTTTTTCATGTTATATTTTTCCTTTTTGTTTTAAGAACTTTTTCTTCCAACTATGAAACTGTATATAAGGAAAAGTAAACCCAAACAAAACTAAGCAATATTTTAACAAATTGGGAGATAAAAAAGAAATGTTTTCTATCATACAACCATGGAAAACACTCCTAAACTAATTTTTAGTAAAGCAAGCAAGCAACCAGAGAGCCGTTACTTACTTTGACTAAGCATTCATGATGAAACTCCTTATCAAACCTTTCTCATCAAAAAATGCAGGATAATTTCTCAGGCAGTGTGGAGAATTTCACAGTCTGAACAATCAGAACTGAGAAGATTAACTGTTGTTTCCAAATACTGATTGGGGTTTTTCCTTTCATTCACATGATTCAGTTCTGGTTTAATCCATGAAAAGCCTTACCAATTGTTTACCCCAATACCTGAACACCACCGTCCTGTAATGCATTGAGTTATATGCCTAACATCTGTCTGCTGTTTGTTCTCTTATCCTCTCCCAAAGGGAAAACTGCATATGTAATAGACTGTTTCTGTATTTAGGTTTTTTTGTTATTATTGTTATCAGAGGAGAAGGGTTGTTTTGCTTCTGCAGGAGGAGGAGGCTCATGTTTTTTGTCCCTATTCTACAAAATGTCAGAAAGAGCGAGATTTGAGTTTAAAGCAGATAACACTTCAGATGGCTAGCACGACTAGTCACCAACGGGTGTCACTTTAACCTGCAGGCTCCCAACCAAAGAGTCCGTACAAGTACCTGTGCTTTTATAGTGGCTTTCAGCCCTAGACATCTGTAGAAGCAGTCAGAGTCTGACCAAGAGATGTCTGGAATGTGCGTCCCTGGGTTGTTTGGGAGATGCCGTGCAGACCTCTTATCCCATTCTTCCCTGAAGAATACTCTTATATCACAGTCACGATCCTCGGCGTCTCTGCACTGGCGGAAATAACATCTGTTAGCTCTGCCTGAGGGGAATACAACTTTGATCTGATATTATAATCTGAATTCAGCGGCACATTTTGTCAACCCTCTGGCATCAGCTTTCCTCTGCGGTAGTGGGGTTGTATGATAAATTAGTTCATCTGTTTGGCTTTGAAGTGAGACATCCAGTGGAAATTTAGTGGATAAGAGGAGAGTAGAACATGGGCATTTCGTCCTGAATTATTGGTGTGCTCTAAAACAATACTAAGTGATTAGTACAGGAGATAGATACTCTCTGAATGTTATTCCAGACCAAGCATTGTTCAGGGCCTGAACCRGTTCCTCTTGGGTTCCCGTTAACTCCATGACCCTTGGGTGAGGTTGTAGTTGAACCAGGTGGGTCAAATGTAGTTTTCATATTGCTAATCTGATAAATTATAATTGAATCAGCAGCTAGAATCTGGRATCCATTTGAATTACATTGTGGCAGGATAGTTCAGGGAAATGATCACGCTGAATTGTCCGGACAGTTTTGTTTCTGTCTGTAAAGAAAAGACTTGTTCAGCGCCTGTGAGTGAGGTTCCTCACTATTTGACACCTTGTCTTGTGCAGATTCAACAGGTGAAAAAAGTTTTGAATCCATCCCCATAGGAGCAAACAGCCAAAGACTTCTTTTCAGTCTACAAACAGCTCAGCAAAAATGGTTTGAAAATAAACACAGGAGATAAGGCTTGTTATGAAAGTTACCTTGAGTCCTGCTTCAAAATATCATTTTCTGTTTAAACCCTTTATTGAAAGCCTATTTTAAAAGGGGCCAGTTCCTCACTGCATAGCGATTAGCAACATCTTAAGCCATAACAGCAAAAATGGTATCAGCACATGTTAGTATTTTCACAGAGTACAAAGTAGTCTCAGAGCAGATTTCATTSGGTGTTTTTTGGCCTCTGTGGGGTCTTTGTGGATCCTTCTCGAAGCTTTAATCAGAAGGTGGTGCCTTGGGAAGATTGTACACAAAGATAAGGGATGATTTGATGGCATTACCTGAAAAATCCAGTGGGGACAGAAGGTAGCGGTTGTACTTCCCACTCGCATTTGGTTGTTCTGGGGGTGATATTCTGAACCTCTGGCAGGGACAGCTCTCACCACTGGCGAATGCCAGACTAGGTTGAATATCCCCAGCTAGAACATATTCTGCTTTTAGCTTAAGATGTGAGGCATCACTGTTGTGTATTCCTACTAAGTCCTGGGATGGGGACAGTCTTTCTGCAATTTTTTTATTTTTATTTTCTCAGCAAAATAAAAAAAGAAGGAAAAATTTCCCAACAGCCCTCAGATGGTCACTTCCTTTGAGACTTTGCACTGAATACTGGATGAATTCAGCTTTTGGTTTTGTTTTACACTTAATTGAAGTGCTCAGCGAAAGGACCGAGCTGCCATACCCTTGCTGACACATTCTTTCCTCRGTGACAGAAAGAATGTGGCACTCTGGCAACTCACTGTTGTCTCCACCCCCTCACCAGTGTCTTACTGTGCACATGCACTCTGAGACGGAATTTCAACACAAATATAAATACTTGATGCTGGGAATGCAATAGTTTAGTTCTCAGAAGATGTGGACGGTGAACTTGCAACCATGAGAAATGTACAGACAGGGGTGCAATTCGTGCAATGCACAGCTCTGTACAGTAAGTTCATAGAATCATAGAATCATTAAGGTTGGAAAAGACCTTTAAGATCATCGAGTCCAACCATCAACCCAGTACCCATGCCCACTAAGCCAAGTCCCGAAGCACCACATCCACACGTTTTTTGAACACCTCCAGGGATGGTGACTCCACCACTTCCCTGGGCAGCCTGTTCCAATGCCTGACTACCCTTTCAGTGAAAAAAATTTTCCTAATATCCAATCTAAACSTCCCCTGGCGCAACTTGAGGCCATTTCCTCTCGTCCTAAGTTGACTCACTTCAACCCAGTGGGGTCACTGGAGAGCATCATCCTGCTTTCACCAAGTCTTGGTTCAGATCTTTTTCTTCTGCCATGGTTTGAAGACACGTTTGGTGACAAATGGAGGATCGATACCTTCTTTGCATTCAGYGTTGGTCACATTCCTGGAGTGGGCAGCTGGGCAGTAGCAGTCAATRCAGAGCCAGGAATTAAAAACATGGAAGGTTTTTGTGCAGACGTGTGTGGACTCATTTGGAAACATTGTTCTCAGTATACATCTTTAGTGTTATTCTGAAGAAGGAATGAGGRCAGAAAAAGGCAAAACCTCAGCATAGGAAAAGCAAAACATCATTGCCATTAAAATGAGCCATTGACTACTTCAAAGGAACCAAGGTCAGRGGCAAAGATAGCTGTTAAATGAAAAGATCTGGTCTCAGGGTMTCAGAATCACAGAATTCCTAATCAGAGGCCTGCCTGTATAGGAGTGTGCAAATTGCCTAGAAACAGCTGAAACTGAGCGTTCTGGTTATATAGGGTTAATTCTTGTACTCATCTTGGGGATYCCCTACAGTCTTTGCGACATGAAGGTACTTGTTCTGAATCAGCTGCTGCTGAGGACTCTCTATTGCCTAGAAGAGACTGGAGGAAGGGTAAGGAGACTGATCTCCAAACTTGGACACCTAAAATTTGAGGGTAATTCGCTTCTGTTCCTTTCCCTTTGAGAAGGTGTGATTAGTTATCCCAAATGAGTCCATCCTAATTTCTCTAAGGTTCGTTGGGTGATTGAGGGGCGTTGGGTTACCTTTCCAATGACCTGATTAACTGATGGATGTAAAACGATTGCTTTCATTTCTAGGTGGCAAGGAGCTGTTATTGACTGGAATGGCACAGAACCAATCTTGTGACTGACCTGACCTGCACTTTATTTGTAAAGACAAAAAGGAAATGACTGAATTAGTACATTCCTATTCCCACCAATACAGGAAATAGGACAAGAGTTGTGCAGTTTACAATGAGGAAGAATGACATGGTTTGCAGGCTGGAAGAGTTTCACCTCAATCACCTCGTGCTTCGGATATTTTGCTTTTAATATAAACAACACTTACGTAAATTCCTTGTCACTGCCTTTAACATACAGCTTCTGAGAGTAGACTGAGTTTCCACCACCAAATCAAGGTTACAGATGAAGCAGTGAAGTCGTCAATGTCCCCTTGAGGTCTCTTTCTGGATCCACTCTGTATCCTGCAATTGTTTCAAAGCATCTGATGAAAGATGCTGAACCCAGATTTCTATCACTGTACATGCCTTCTCTGTGCTGCCTAGTTCTTCACCTACAAAACTCCAGTGCAAGTATAAAATAYCATCCAAGAAATATATATTCACTTCTTTACCTGATATTAGTAAGTCTCGTTTTGCACTAAACAGATTGGTAACCATATGGGCTTTTCAGATAAAGCCTGACCTATACAAAATTCTTGTTGTGTYATAGAATTTGCAGTAAGGATTGTGGTTTTGTGTTACCAGAATAATAACACTAGTGCGTTCCTTATACTGGGTGCAGTTGGTGTGTAACAGTGCCTCACACTGATGTAGCTCATTTTTCTTTCTGGATGAGAGAGAGCTGTATCAGTATCTTTACATTTATACCTTTGTAACTACTTATACACTGGGGTTTATTTACACCAAAGTGATAGATAAAATCTGTGGTTTGCTTCTTCATAATTGCAAGAAAACAGAAGAGCTGTTAGGTTTGAAATTTAAATGGTGCCTATCTGTGATAGGTACCGTTTTTCATGATTAAATAAAGTGCATGTACTGAAATGATGTACTGTGGAGATGTATCACAAGGTATTGAAACAGCAGTTTGTATTCTGAAATGGATTTTTTAAAAGTGACATATTTTGGCAACACTTTACCAAAATTGGAACAAGGTACTGAACTGAAGATTGGAAAAAATGCCTTGGAAAAAAAGGCAGATAAATGGTGTTTCTAGAATTGTTCCTCTCTCTTGAGAGTGAATATTTAATAAGAGTTTAATAAAGAACTTTTACTTTCTGATATTTATCATAACCTTTTTCCTAGTCAGTATGCAAACTCCTCTGAGTCCTGATAAACTAGTTGCTCTTTCCAAAATCAATTTCCAACAGAAATTCAATGTCCTGCTGCRTGTAGAATGGAGATGCCAAACTGACTATGCAAATACAAATCTCAGGGAATTAGCACTTGAGCTAGATTTGGAAACCAACCTGAATATAAGCCATAACAGAGTACCAGAAAGGTTTGGATAGTCTTTGAATGAACATTTGTCTCCCCCTTTGCTTCCCATTCACGTCAAACTATATATATGCAGTAAAGCATTTCAGAGTTTCAGTTATTTTAGTTTTATTTAATTCAGTGTAATGTAGTTTGTTTGATTTAGATCAGATAGACAGGTAAACTTCTTTAAGGGGACATTAAGATCTCCCATTCAGCCTCTGAGGCGTAGGCAGCATCAGATCTGAGCTCATTCCTGACTCTACTACAGGGATGTTACATGGCCTTTGGCAAACCCTTTCATCTTTCTGTATATAGGGATTGTGTTTGTACCGTCAGCTACAGGTGGACTCAATACTGCCTTTAAGATACACTCATCRTCCATACTTCAAGCACTCCAGTTTCCCAGGAAGAGCTTGCCTCAGTGTGAGCTTCAGTGTTTCTGGGAGTGGGAGATCCCGAACCGTCAAAGATCCCAGATCCAAAGCCTTTGTTCCTCTTGAAATTTCTATGAACTATAGTCCACACTTTGTATCATGAAGCAAATATAGTTTGATTCTCCCATCTACCTCACGGCATCTATAATTTAAAATAAGATTTTTTTCAGAATGCATTTGGACAGAAAATARTGTAGAGATGAAAAATGGTGGAAGRTTTTTGGAACAGGTTTAACAGGTTTAACATAAAATTCCTTTCTGTATTTTCCAGTCTAGTCAACCTACACCATTTACTTTAAAGCACTGCTTTAAAGCATGACAGTTTGGAGATAACCTTCCACTCCCTGATAGAAGAGCAGCAAAGATAAGTGTTCATCTGGGGAAGGAGGGAGCTGCCTTGTGACAGGCCAGATTTCATCTGACCAAWATATAGATGTCTGCAGTGCAGATGTGTTCAGAGGAGCTGTTCTCCTCTGTTCCGAGGAGGGGAGATATGAGGGTGTGATGTATCTTTGCTTTAGGATGAGAAGAACTGTGCTCCAGACTGTAGGATGTTAAGATGAGTATAAAGGGTGCACAAGAGGATTGCCTCAAATTAATTTCATCCATGAAAACGTAAGGATTTTTCAGGGTATAAGAAAGAGTATAGATTAGTGAATAGGGCTTGGAAATAGATTGTGTTTTGTGGTTTATCTTGGAGGGTAAMTGAAGAGGAGGAGAGGCTTTGAACTCTGACCCTATTTCTAAAATAGGCTGCAAAGAACTTTGAGGCTCCTTCATCACTGGTTATGGAGAGTATTTTTGTTGAAACTTAATTTCTATGACAGCAGAACCTCAGTGAGACAGATTTTTCTTACCCATTATCTGTCTTTATGTCCACATATATTTGTTCTGCAAAGCCCACTGTCTACCTGCCACCTATTTAGGATGAACTAACTCCAGATTCACCTGTGCCCTCACTCACAAAGGCAGAAATAAAGCACTTGGATCACTTCACCCGTGTAGGGTAATTCCAACAAACTGGAGCACTGAGAACTTCAGCATTGCTAAGCTCCTTCCACCATCCTTGCTCCTGGAGCCTAAAAGCAGTATTTTCCTTCTCCAGGGTTCAATGGCAGTGTCCTTACTAGGCAAGAGAGATGGCTCTTGAGATTTGCTAGAGCATCCTTCCATAASGAGGAAATGTGCAACCAGAACATTCATTTAGATCTAGTTCTTCTGCAGAAAAATGCCAGAGCATTACCTTCATCGCTGTCTGCATCAGGAAGAAGACTTGTATATTTTTATTCGATATAAAGCACCCGAGGTTATTTCCCTTAAGACATTACAGGGCTTTTTGAGTCAATCAGACAAGGCAATGCAAAATGTTATACGGCAATGCAAAAACRTTTGCACAGATCTGTGTAGAATCATATCCTGTTCCAGCAGCATGCATCTTTTTTTTTTTTTATTATGTTTTCCTCTTCTTTGTTTCTCATTTTCTTTTTCGTTGCCCAATGAACGTGACTTCCTGAAATGAACAAAGCAGCAACCGTTTGATAATTGAGCATTAAAAGAGACCAGTGACATCGGCACTTGGTCTGCATGATGTCTTAATTTCATTCTCTTTTATTCTGTGGCATAAAAAAATATACCCTCTGCTGAAAACTGACCCCTTAGCTAACAACAGACATGGCATATTGTGTATGTAGATGAATATCTAGGCAGAGGTACTATTTTGGTAAGGTGTCATATATGTCACCTTTGTACRAAATGTATATTTAACTTTGTCTTGTACAGAATGTCCCATACAAATAAAACATTTAAAGCAATGGCAATGGTAACAGCCCAGATTTCCTCCTCATTTTTTTAATAATTCATTTGCTGGTGGAAATTAATCTGGGAGCTTAGATTGTAAATGTTTCATGGCCCTCACCAGGTCAGCGGTATAATAACGAAAAGTTAAGCCTCCTCGTCTGCAAGCAGAACCGTAGTGCGGTCGGACTGGGCTACAGCAGCCCACGCTGACCTCGGTGGTGGTACGCCCAGGCAGCTACGGGTGCTTAAACCAGCTAGTCTGAAGCTCCTTTAAAGCACGAGGTACTATCTGAATCCATGCGCACACGTCCACCGTGTTCTGTTTGAAGCCTGCCCAAGCGATAGTGAAATCTGCAAAGATCTCATTACTTGTCATCGTTTAGTCTGAGATGAGTCGCATCATCCTGATCAAAGTCAGGGGCGAGGCAGTCCCGTTGCAGAGTTTTATTGGGAGCCTGGGCAGGACAGGTATGTGCACACACTGGGCAGGTTTCTGACCCATCGGCAGGTCTGCTCTGCAGCAGAAAAAATGTTTTATTCTTACAGCAGCAACCGCTTCTTTGAAAAATTCATCACTGTGGGTAAAATTCAGACTTAATTTGGTGAACCTGATGGTGTTTGTTTTTCTGCATATCTGCCCTTATTATGACGGTCAAATCTGGGAAAACTGAGAGATATGGTGACTGACTATCGTGAATGAATCTCCGCTGTGACTGTGTGTTTTGTTCCGAGGTAGAGCAAAAATGACAACTTGAGTCTGTTGTTTTTAAGTCTTCACTTTTCTGAGGCAGATTTCTTTTTATTTTTGTTCCTAGTATATCTAATGGGCTAATTTGAAATGACAGGAAATGGTCACTTTAGAAATCAGAGGAAAGCTGAAGAGCTTGGAAAAATGACACAGCCATAAGCCAAGTTTTTCAGAAGTGATAAGTGGTTTAGGGGCTCTAAAGATTCAGTTGCTGAAACTGAAGTACTTGAAGAAGGCATGATTTTGTGGCGGTGGCTGAGAGCTCCATTAAACCACAAGGACCTCAAATCACTGGTTGTTTCTGAAAATGCTGGTATCAATTTTTGAAGGGGTAAAATAGTAACTTCTTTAGAGTGCCTACATGATTTGGAGTATGAGTACAAAAACGTAATGTGACACAAAATATAGATTTACGTTATGTTTGTAACTCTGTTTCATTTTCCCATTCCAGGATAAGTTTACTATGGAGAAAACTGCCTTGAATTATTTCACATTGACCAGACCCAGTATATGGACAGTTATTGTGGAGTAGGTGATAAAAAGTAAACCCACACCGAAGTTTGTCATGTAATAATTTGCCCCTTCAGTTCATGCTTGTAGAAACCTAAATCTTAAGAATG
Organism: Oceanodroma leucorhoa; assembly: GCA_030449065.1. Lineage (NCBI taxonomy): Eukaryota > Metazoa > Chordata > Aves > Procellariiformes > Oceanodroma > Oceanodroma leucorhoa. The sequence goes on from JASVER010000021.1 coordinate 8,872,392, forward strand.
AAGCACCAAAACCTTTATGACTGATGTGCATTATTTTATTTTTCTGTTCATCAGTAAGATCATGTAGGAAACAGAGAGGTTTCTTTATGGAAAGAAAGTGATTGCTCCTGCATGTCCCTATGATCCAGGGCCCAGTCTGCTGCATAACCTAAGGAAAACTCATCCCATTAAGAACCCTTTGTATATACTAGCACTATTCATTTATTTGTTTTCATTGGCTAAAAGATAATAAATCCAACACTAGCTCTGAAATAAGGAAGCAGTTTCTCCTTAGCAGCTTTGTTTATAAAACTAGAGAAGGAAAAAGGGCATTTTCAATCAGATATTTTATTTGTCATTTCAACCAGGGTGGGGTTGAAATGTTGTTACAGTGGAAAGCAACCTATTTTTGTGATGTCCCTCATTAACAGTAGTTGTTGACTATATCAACATGGAAACAAGAACTGATTTTAAAAAGAAAAACCCTCTCAAATATGCAAAATAACTTTTTTCAAAGATGAATATTTATCAGCAGACCGAGATTTCAAATTTCATCTGCTGTGTTTTTGTTTTTGTTTTTGTTTTTTTTCTTTTGCTTGAAGGAATTATGTTAAACTGCAACAGTTGACACTTCATGGAAGTTGTGCTTAAGGGCACAACTCTTAGCTATTTCAGAAGAATGATAGCATTGAGGCTTTTGCTAGACCCTCGAAGTAGARCACTATTTCTTTGATCTCTGGCTCTTGGCATCAAGGTGAGTTTCAGCTAGTGTGTGGTTTCCATGGCACTGTACACATTACGTGCTATTCACAGCATGCTTTACATAGCACATCCTTGGTCTGCACAGACTAAAATGTCKTATAGCTACTCATGGATCTGGGTGCCTCAATTTTCAAGGCCAATTTGAGAAAGCTGAGATCATTTATGAAAAAATAGGGTATAATGAGTTGGCTGTAGACAGCTTGAGATGAGGTGGTCCTGTGCAGACCAGGTTCAGCTACTCAGAGATAGTAAATCTGGAAGCAGCAGTGTGACATTAATATGGCTCTGAAGCTGAACTTATAAACCTTCATTCTTTTATGGAGGCTAATTGGCTGAGATACAGCAAGGCTAATGGGTTTAGATGCAACACTGCTTTAATTTTCGCAGCTGGCCCATGCATTGCTTACTGGGAGATGTTTGTAACACGGTCTGTTTGCTTGATGTACCAATGCCTATAAAGGCACTGGGAAGTAGTGAGCATCCACAATCTCAGAATAAAGGTCTTTCAYGTGTCTGAAAGTGGTCATGCCAAACCAAAAGCTCCCAGCATTGTCAGGTAGTCTTGGTAATAGTTATTCTACTTAGGTGGCTTCCTGCTGCAGGAACTTTAGTCTCATTGTGAATCTCAGGCAGGATCCATCTARTCTAGTCAGAGATGTCTCCAGGGTAGATATCTCCGTGTAAACCAGTGACCCAGGACTATCTTTACAGCCACGGGTGAGAAACAGGCACAATATGGGCATGAGTTGCCTGACCTGTTGCAGATGCCTACTAAATGAGGTGCATTTTTCAYTTCCCTGCCTGCTGCTGGCTGGATCTCCAGGGATTATGCTGACTATCAGGAGGCTAGAATGAKTGGTTCAGGTGAATGCCACTCCATGTGTGATAAAGACAGAAAAGAAGAAGAATGTGTTTAAAGACCTGTATACTTGACAAAACAAGAGAATGAGATGATGGATTAGRGAATCCTCCCAGCTCCTGCACCATTCTCACTTCTGTCTTCCAGTTCACAGCTTTTACCYGTGAGATAGAGAAACATCTCTTTGTGAAAGAAATCACAGGATTGAGCAGCAGGAATTTGCCAGCGTTTGGAGAAGGAGCTGCTGATAAAATTGGTTGCTGACATGGGCACACAGGAGGCATATCAGAGCTGAGACCTGGAAGGTGTCCTGAACATGAGATTTTGTAAGCATAGGTTTCTTGTATAACAGCACTAGGACTGTGTCACAATTCTAAATCCTGATAAAACACCCAAGATATCTGTACCTTGTGTGGGTGTTCTGCTTATTTTCTTATCATTATCTTATCATTTGGCAAGGGCTTCCAAATTAATCTAAGAAATATTCTGGGCATTTGTAAAAATACTCCATGCGCTGGAATTCAGCAAATATTTATTAATTGACAAAGCACTTGCAAAGAATGTGTAACCAAAAAAAGAATAAAACTGTTCAGCCTCTCTCTGTACAATACACAAAGGTTAAAAGTTACATTCTGCAAACATACCTTTTGCTGAGATGTACTTGGTTTGGTAAGTGTTGTGGATATGAGCCAAGGTCTCCAGACCTTGAATTCTGGATCACTGCTGCAGGGAGCATGGAAAAACAGAACTTCTGGCTAAGGGAAGGGAGTGGTCCATGGTTTCCACCTGTGCAGATCTGTGTGGCACAGTTCCCCTGAGGATGTCCGGGTTTCGGCAAGGTTATTTCCAAAGAGAAGTTAAAACCCCAACTGAAGATCACAGTTACTGAGYAGCCACTCAGTCAGCTGTGCGTATGACACGGGTCACATTAGTGAAGTTTTGGTAGGGATTAAATCCTAAACATTAARAAGGCATCATCATAAGTGGGGGTGGAAGGTGCAAAGTAAATTAATTTTAGTAACCCAAGTAAAAGGAAAAAATCCACCTTAAACATTGAACATGGAAGGGGCTACAAATAATTTTGCTCTAGAGGTACAGGACATCATGAATCACTGATTTTTGTGTTACTCAGAGTTTTTTCTTCTTTGTGATGTAGTTTTATGCCTACACTTCATTTACTTTATTGAGCATTAAATTCAGTAGAAAAACATGCTTAGGGCCAAACTCATGCCAAGTGCAAAYCAGCTAAATAGTGTTTTCAGTGTGCTCCATATTTTTATTTATCTCACATGGAAGATAMCTGTCTTGCACGCTATTACATTTTGGCTGAGAAAAAGGTTCACGGTTTGTGTCTTTATGTCTTATTGTCTATGATACATCTCCGTATTCTTGTTTTTAAGTGGCTGTAATACATATTGTTGGTATGATTTCAAATCTGCTGCCATATGTTGTTTRCATTTGGTTAATAGAAGTAAAAGGGAAAAATATCACAATAACAAATTGCGGCTGGTAAATGTCAGTCCTAGATAGTGTGACAAATAAGTAATGCTTTGCAATGGCGTGTGAAGAAAACCGGTCTTTTACGAGCACTTCAGTACAGAACAGTTTTATTATGACTGACATCCTTCTCAGGGCTGAATTCCTATCACGCACAATATCCTTCCTGAGTCGCTCTTGGTCAAGTCGGTTCTGTAAGAAACARTCCAGTTTTATTAAAGTTGTGATTCCAGTTTGCAAATCTGACAAATACAACACACACATTAGAATCTGCTCTACTTTTATTGGTATTATTTTTCAGGAGTTTTCAATGTCAGTAGCAGATGAACATAGTAGATGAAAATCTGAAAATCAAGCTTTTTTTTTTTTCCAGTATGAAATACAGCTATCGATACCCAACTGTTTAGTCATCTGAGAGAGAAAATAGGTGTCTAATGGCTGCATGCCATATGCTYTGAGAAATACATGTGTGTATGAGTAGCAGAGGGCACAGAAAGAGGAATTAGAATGATAATTATTATATTTCTTTTAATTTTGGGTGGAATTTGTTAGGTTTTATGCAACAGTGCTAAGGCATCTGCTAATTTTTAACAGAACAGTGAGTTAAAAATACAGYAAGCATCCTAAAGATCGGGAGACTAAACAGCCATGAGACCACGTTAGGAGCTGTTAGAGTCTCCTCTAATTGCATCAGCCTAGATTTAAATTCTTCTAACAACTTGTGCTCTCCAAATACACATTGCTCCTGTGCTTCCTCCTTTTGCGTTTTCTCAACTGCTAAGAGCAATGAAAGCCAGTCCATAACTTACACTATAAAGACAGCRTTAATTTTTACTCTCTCCTTGCTTGTTTTGTCCACTTTACATATCCTATGTCTAATGTGTAACTGAATTAGGAAGCCTCTTGGTTTTGTGGACTCTGACGGCAAAATGTCAGTATGGTCTGAGAGGAGAAGGGTGATTTATGAGGTTTCTGGGATGCAGGGAACAGGTGACTTTTGCTTAAAGGAAAAATTATGTACCTTGCTTAAAAAAATAATCAAGTAAAAGTAAAGCCATATGGAGAATATATGTTATCTACAATCGTTCCAGAAAGAGTTTCCTACAGAACAACCATTACAAGTCATTGTAAGTCTCTTGGGAACAGCAGTCAAAAACATCAGCAGTTAATTACTAGAACTTCCTAAATCAACCTTCTTTGGCATGACATGAAGTAAATGAAAGCAATAAAAGCAAGGAAGTGCATTGTGCTTTGTCCTGTCCAACCCCTGTTCAGACAGGCGTAGGTCACAAGCACAAATGTAACCAGGCATGAATTGTTGTTTTTTATTTTGATTCTTGGCCTTGGGTTAAATTAAATCAGCGTGCTGGAAAGGCCAAGGTGAAACGTAGGGCCAGGTCTTCAGACTGCGTAAATCCTCTGACTTCAGTCGGGTTGTGCCACTGCCACACCTTCGGAGCATAGTCCCTGCTCTAGTAAAGCATCAAAGTGTAGGGAAAAAGTATGCCCTACAACGGCTGGTAAAATAAAGAGAAAAACTGAACAGTCTGTTCTTATTGGGGTCTTCAAAGTATTAGCTTTGGAGAATGTCTGTCAGGGTGCTGCTAAATTTTATGGTACACAACTCTGGGAGGTGGAGCTTTTTCTTTGCCTTGCCCCGATTGTGGTTGGTCCTGGGGGCAGCAGAAGGGTTGTGCAGATTCTGCGGCTGCTGGAATGAGTCTGGAAGGAAGAGATTATGTGCCCTCATGTTTGTTACCAGCTTTGGGAAAGGGAAGRTGTTTCTTGCAGACCCTGCTTCAAAATCTATTTCTTTGCTTTAAAACCAATCTGCAAAATCTGGAGTATCTGCTTCATAAAGCAGTTACTGCTGTTTTTCACTGATCGCTTCATTCTTGCCCTTATATCTSACAGTGGGGTGGAGAAGAYGTTTCATCAGCTGATTTGGTGAGTYTTCCAGGGAAAAGGAGTTTTGAGTAGGGATGTGAATGGGGCAGAGTTGCAGGCATCACACATCTTTGACTCAGAGTGAATGCGAAGGAAAGCCGGAGGAAAGACTAGCCTCTTAATTGGAGGGAAGGAGCCAAAGGGAAAGGCACACAATACCAAACGAGACAGAAGTTTTATGTCAGGAAGAGTTTTATAGGATCTCAAAACCTTCACAGATGTGGGTGAGGAGAAGCTGGTGATTGATATAGGGTKGCTGAAAGGAAGAGAGCACAATGAGATGTTGGCCAGACAGGGTTCCCCAGACCTTGGGAGCGTAATGAAGCCTGGGCAATGGGAAGCAGCAGAGCATGATATTTTCGGATCAGCAGGTGCACAAATCATGCTAGGTGCCATGCAAGAGCTGGCCAGAAGAGCAATAAACTAGRCAGCAGGCAGGATGTTTCCCTAATCCGTTAGCGTATGTGATTAAGGACTAATCATCATAAACACAAAGGCTCGTCAAGGATTTGGGGAACTACAATAGGTGGAGGAACCCCAATAACGTAATTAGTGCCAGTGGAGTACTCTGACTCAGTSGCTCCTGGGGCTACCCAGGGAGGGTGATCAGCCCATGGTCAGGGCTGAGACCCACCGAGATGGCTCGGCTGGGCCAAAGGAACGCTTCCCAGGCGGCCTTGAAAGCTGCGGGGCTTACTGCTTTCACAGGAACAGGACTCTCAGTGGGATGGAAGGGTGGAGCATTTGAGGATTGTGTAAAACTTATTGTGGGATGTTTTTATGGGAATTGTGAGAGTGTGTGAGAYGCTGTAGGATGTTTGGGGGAAGGACCAATCAATGTGGCTTGGGGAGGRGCAAGTGTGGGAAAACAGAGGGGTAAGGGGATAAAAGCAGTGTATGAGGTCGAACGTCTATAAGCCAGGGCTGGCCATGTGCTGCGCTTGCTCAGGTCAGTCTATCCTGTCTCCTTATTAAACTCCATTTCCAAATATTTTCCTGGGCAAGGGGCTCCCTATGCTGTGTTCACATGTGCGTATGGGGTCTGAGTGCCAGCAGCTGGAGAAGGGGCCATGGCTCACAGGGCTCGTGCGTCTGTGGGGCCAGGAACCGGAGAAACCAGGGGGTGTGAGGGTTTCCCTAAGGAACCGCAGTCCTYGGTGTGCGTGCACGTGGCTATACCTAATTTGTTAGAGAACTTCAAATCAGACTAGCTGGCGAGAAGTGTAAGAGGTCTGGGAGCCGGGCATGGGAGAMACCATGGCCCTGGGGCCAAATACTGGAGGGACCAGAGGGTCGGCAAGTTGGCTGCTGGAGGGTCTGTAGGTCTGAAGCAGCTACTGGAGAGACTGTGAGTGTGTGTGCTCCAACACGCCTGTTGGGAGTACACGCTGAACCTCACGGCTGGCTGAGCCGAGGGACATGGAGCTGTGGCAGCCTCGCATCCACCGGGCTCTTGGATCCAACTGCCTCTAATAGCCATCGTCCTGACCTGTGGTCTCCCCAGTTGTTGCCCATCTGCTCCTCACTGAACCTTGGTGTTTATGACGATTAGCTTTTAATCACGTACTGTGATGTAAGCCACTAAGGGAGAGACCAAGCTTTTGGATACATATTTTAAGCTGTTAAAAAAAGGAAATAAATTTAACGTTAATACTTTTGGAGGCTTTTAACAGCACTATTGGACAACTGCAACCCCTGAGGCCTTTCTGTGCTCTGGGAACTTGTTCCTCCATCAACAGAAGTTCCTGAAAAGGTTGTAGGACATCATAGTGTGTTGAGTTCAGCAACTCGGGGAAATCTCCTCTGGTCCTTCATTCTGTAGGCGTATGTGAAAGTCACGTCACCACCGTTCTTGGTCTGAAGAAGTTTCAAATTTCCCCCTCCATGAGGTCATCTCTCTGACTTCTTGCTTACTAGACAATTCAGATGATTTTTTTTCTCCATGTCTCTACAGATCTGACTTCTGTGCAATGGACCAATGGGTTTCTGATTCAATATTTCCTAGCATCTTTTCTATAATAAAGGTGAACAGTTATGAAATGCCTTATCAGTATGTTATGCCTCACATCCAATATTAATCACAAATCCAAAATTAAATGTCAGGTGCCTGAACTAGAATTTTGCTATTGATTCTTAACTCCATGGTACCCCAGTGAAACTCTGACTAATACCAGGTTCGGCTTTGCTGTGCTTTTTAATGGCATGTAATATAAAAAGATTCTTCTTACCAGAAAACATTCAACATCTGGACAGATTCAAGCAAAGAGAATTTATATCATGGATAAATTTAGTCTGTGATCAAAATCCAAAGAGAAGCCACTACCCATGGTCTTAAAGTAAATTCACATCTACTCTCTTCTTCTGTTCTTCATGTTCAGAAATATTTTATGCTTAGATGTGCTTGCCTGCTGTTTACCAGTGCATGACCTTTATTTTCATCTCTGGTTTGTGCTTTTCAGTTTATTGCTAAGGATTTTGAAAGTAAAGGACTTTTTTCAAATGAACAAGCTAATAAACACATTTCGATCATGGTTTCCTGGGAAGGCTCTTATACTCATGGCCAGTTGTGCTATATAAGTCTGCAAATCATACAAAAATTTTGAGAAAAACAGAGAATAACTGGAGAAAAAAAACATGCAGATAGGGAAAGTGATAGTTATCCAGAAGATTTTATCAGTTTCTGTGCCAGAACCGTGGCTATCATGTTTCTTGTAATCACTGCTATGTTTAAAAACAAGTGTCCTTTCAGGTTAAAGTAAAATTGCATTTCGTTTGCTGGAGCATCAGTCTGTTTTCCATTTCATACCAAAAATGGAGCAAAATGAGGGAAAGAGCTTTGCTTTTCCATCCCCTCACGAAAGACGTATGTTTATCTTGGGCTGTGAGCGTGTGTGTGAAGTGATGGTCTGGTCTGGAGCAGCCCTAACGCAGACTGATACCTGACTAACATAATTTTGTTAAATGCTGTTTTCCTCTTGAGGTGGAAACTGTCAATTTTAATTTTATTCTTGAAACATTATGTTTGAACTCATCACCCTACACATCTTTTAGGGTCAGATGAACAGAAGCCTCCTGACCTGCCAGGTACTTTAGGAAAACACAAATAATACACTTCTGAAAGTGGAGCACAGCATAGAAGATGAATCGTGACTTCAGAGGATGCTTCAAGGGACCCTCTGCTTGCAACTGTAACAGTACAGATTGATTTTTTAACCCCTCCCCTGGGATTATATACATGGATCCATATACATGGATCAACCACACAATAAAATTACAAAATCAAGTGTCATTTTCTAGGCTTTTCCCCCATGCTCTTTCTGAGCTTGCAGAGGGTTTAACTACTTGTTCCAGCATCAGGATCAGCGTCATTTACGCACGAGAAGCCCTTCATGATCTCAGGCCTCAGCAGGCTGTTTTCCAGCTGAGATTTTTGAGCAATTCCAGTGCAGTGTGTAGGAAACGGCCTCTGGTGACATTATTCTGCTTTCAGTGCCAGTGCCAGCATGTGCCAAAATGATTGCTGCTATAACAAATAAACTAAGCCATGCTGCAGTTGCCCTTTGTGTAAATTAGGAATGAGAACTGTGAATGCCCCTAACATTCTCCAGAGCTGAAGTATAAAACTGCTGCTTTATCCAAAACTAACAGCATGTGGCATCCCTACTTAAGATTGTGCATGTCTTTCTGAATGCACCCATGTTGTAAATGACACTACAGTTTATTATTAACTTGCTAATATTTGAGGAAAAGGCCCAGTTTATTAAGCTTGGGGAAGCAAGCAAGAGAAAAGACATCTGAAATTGATAGTCACAATATAAAGATGTAAGTAGATAACAGCAAGCGGTTGTGCTAGGATAGAGTCACAGCACAGAAAATTAATCAYTTGGTTCATYGAGCCCACTGTACCTGAGAAGTTCWKGGAGGACAAACTCTTTTAATGATCCCTGAGCACTGCAAGTTACAAAGCAGAACAGCTCCAAGCAAACTTCATTTGTTAGACCACTGGAGCTCTAAGCTGATGGTGAGAAAAAGAATAAATTTCAGAAATTTTTAAGCAGTTCCGTACTACTGATTCAGAATCTCATTTAAAATAAACAGATGAACAAACTGTGTTGTTCTAATTGTTTTCACTCTGAAACTCACAGTAAATATGCAAAAGGAGAGCCAAGTCCATGTTGGATATTTAGGAAAATACTGCTATATGTAAAAATAAAAAGCAAAATTGAAAGTGAATAACCAAAACTTCCTGGTTGCGCTTCTGTAATTTGAAAATGAAAGAAAAATTATAATGACAACAGCAATAAACATGATTGCAGTAAGGTGAAAGGGAATTCAGAGAAGAAAAAACATAACTTCAAATCAAGCACATACAGAGTACCACTGTCCAATTGTCTTATGTTTATTTCTGTCCTGGTATCTTTAAGGATATTCAGGAAAATTTTTGTTGACTGGGTTTTATTTTTCCTTTCCTCTTTCTTAACAACATGGAGTTTGAGAATAAAACTGACACCTTCGTACTCTAACATGAAGGATCTTATTGCAAAGTCAAAAAAATTTCCCATGTGAATTTGAGTGGATATTGTAAAATTAGAAATGGAACCTTTCTGAGAATTAATCAGAGAACTTCTGACTTGCCTGTAAATACTTCTCAATATTCATCAGTACCGGGATGTCTTAAATATCTCCTGTCAATAATGGCATAAGATGTGTAGAGTAATTCACAGTAGAGCCTTACAGGCCTACACATTTCTAGTGACCAACTAATGAGGCTGACTGCATCTCTAGCCATATGCTTCTTTGAGAAAAAAACAGTTATGACAAGGAATGAAGGAAACTAACTTCATTTAAAAGTTCAGTATCCCATTAAAAGGCTTTAAAGGTGAAATTCCATTCCTGTTGAAATTAATATGATTTGATTTCAAAATGAATAGGATTTCACACACACACACAAAAAAARTCAGCTTTGAGGTATACGGAATCAAATAAAGCTCTGTAACTGAGAATGGGTTCTTAATTTGGTAGCTCCCAAAGCATAAAATAAATAAAATAGTGTCTAAGCCAACTGAAGTCAAAGATCTGTGTGTTAGTCCATTGGGCTAGCCTAGCTCAGCTCCATTCAGTTTTATAGCCACGGCGCACTGTCAGTGCTAAGTTGAGGATCGTGGTCAATGATATATGGTTCCCCACACAAATGGTCATGTGGCCACTTTCAGATAGATTAACTGGGTGAGCAGTTACAGATTCCTAGATGAAATATGGCCTTGATTTAAACAGAAAAATTCTGTTCATTTGATGTAAAAAAACTATGGCCATTTGACTGAAGAATAAGCCACACCAAGATATTCTTTTTATCAGTTAGAGTGAAAACTTTTGCAACAGGGAATAAATTGCTACATTCATGCAGTTTTTACCAAAGAAGGAAAAATGTGGAGTCATCAGCCAGGTGAAAATAATCAGTCAGGACCTGACAAATGAAAGACTGTTTACCAAGGTTCATAGGAAAAAAAGAAAAGAAAACATTAAGAAAACTTGGAACTGAAACAACCAAATTACTGATTCAACAGAAAATAGGGATGTGAAAAAAGCAGTGCTGCTACCAAGGCAAACGTGCTGAAAAATTAGTCTGGGCCAGAGCAAACGGGACCTTTCCCTGCCCAAGGAGGCACGAGAGGATCATTACTGCCTAAACGCTCACTTAACATTCCCTGGGAAGCAATTTATAGAGCACACCACACGCTCCCCTCCTCTCCTTTTAGGGAAGCCGTGGGGAGTGGATAATCCTGGAGCCTTCTCATGCCAAGGAGCAAAAAGAATCATTACTCTGTATCTGCTGCATTTAATCAGCCTCTCCTTAGGCTTATTCCGTAAGAATAAGAACTGAGAAGAGAACAGAAATCTGCCACACACAGTTCACTTTAATACCAGAATCCCCAAGACATCCCAGCTCCCCGCTTTTTAAAGACATTTCTGGAAAATTAATGACATTTTTTAATGGTTTTCACAGTTTTAGAGCTGTCACGATAATGAGAGCTATAAGGACTGTTGTTACAATGACAGGACTCCCTCGCTTTCTACCTTCRTGCTAAGAAACAATGGACCAGGTTGATCCCATTTCCATTCAAACATCTGATTGAGATGTCTAAGTTATGGTATAGTTGCCTTATGCTTCCAATAATATCCAGAGAGATATTATTTCCAAAAAATGATTGAGATTTCACGTTCTCCTCTAATGATTGGGTCACGTAAGCAATAAGAGCTTGTTGCCAGATAATGGAGTCCAAGTCATTGGCTTCCATGCTTTGAATCCCAATGTCCCAGGTTTTCCTCTACTAACAACCTAGGTGAGCAAAACCTTTCGCAGAGTTTGCTTATTTCTGCCACCCGCAGCAAATTGTGCCAGTGCTGTCTGAACAATGTGCTTAAAGCACACTAATAGCTGAGGAAATCCCGCAAGTTCAATTGTAAACATTCAATTGCAAACTGTGAGGGAAAACGTGTTTCTGCTGCATGACAAATATCAGAAAAGAGTCGTGCCGGTGTTAAATCACCAGTAGGAAAAATCCACCACCAAAATTGGGCTTCTTGAGTTTCATGCTTTATTCCGAACTCAAACATCTCAAGAAAAGCCATCTGATTTTCAGAAGTGTTTTTCTTCCTGAACATTTACCTACCCATGTAWATAAGCATCTCACCTGAGATATATGATAATGAAAATATGGAACCCTGCTTTGTAATTCTAAATCATTACRGCTTAGTAGGTAAATAATGGTTAAATTCATAATATTTACAAAAAATCTTCTGGAAACTCRGGGTACAGCAAGCCCAGAAGATGCCTTGTAATTATTCCTTTTCCATGTCTTTCTGCTGATACTATATAATAACCAATATTCAGTAACCACGGTCCAAACTGTACATCATAGTGTCTGGCACAAATCATTCTTATCCCTTACTGGCTCCACAACAGTTTGCAAAAGAAATAAAAACAATATTCTCATTTATTTTCTCATGAATCTATGGTAACTTCTCATTCGGTTTTATTTTACATGTCAGAGTAAAACATGGATGAGACTCTAGGGTACACATAGTCCTAGGCAACAGTTTAGCTTTATTAAAATTATTTGCATCTGTTAAGATGCATATGAAGCTTACTTGATTTTTATTTTTTTTTCTTTCCAAAATCCCTGGCACTACACCAAACTGATGGAATTTAGAGTTCTGACCCTTAAGACTCCTGTCAGCAAACTGAGGATGTAATTTGCTTTGGGGTTATTATAGCTCTGAAAAGGCTGAGTTAGATTTAACCTGATACTGTTTGAATGAGTTTACAATTGAATAGAAAAACAAGGATAGACTAATGGCTCATATTTTTGAATGTAGGCATCTGAGTTCTTTTTACATCAGCATAGATCAGCACTGTTGGAACGTTGGGGGGCTTTTGAGATTATTTTGTTTTTTCATTTGCCTAACAAACTTGGTCACAGTTGTTGAAGCTTTTTGCTCTGTTTTTCTCGTAGAGAGTCTAGATACTGCTGAAAATATTAATTTTGCAGCGACAGAAGAAGATCTTACAGGGAGGCCTGAAGCTAAACAGAACTCTGTGTGCAGAGAACATCTGTCTATTCTCAACAGGTAAGTCTTGTCAAAGACCTGCAGGTTCAGCTCCGATGATTCCTCAGAAGTTCTTATTTGGGTTTGAAACTTAAATGTTCTGGAAATCAGCCTGGAACTAGCATGGTTTAGGAACAAAACAAAACAAAACAAAACAAAACTTTCTGGAAGTTACTTCTAAGGTGATGGATGTGTTCTCTGAATTCAAAATAGAACAAAGCTTGCTTAATTGTGTTGACTGGGTCTGAAATACCACGAATCCTACGCCTTCCGCATAATTCTGGCAGATTGATGTTCTGTCCTAGCCAAATTTCAGTTGTACCAAAGAGAGAAAACATGTAAGAGAAAACATTATTTCACAGAATCCGTCAATTTTTCACTTGTCAGGAAAGGTACAGATGAAAACTTAAGTGGTTTTTAATTTGTTCAAAAACATTTTATCATCAAAAGGATAGAGTAGAAAGAAAAGTCTATTTTTCTCTGGGACTGAATCTATACCTTATGAATAAACTTTTGACAACGTTTTGATTTATGTTAAAGTGATTCAAATTCTATGCTCAAATTCTATGCAATATTTGGCTTCCAGAAAGAGGGAGAGAGTGAAAGTGGGAGATATGTTGACAGACAAACCACAGACTGCACCTAGAAGTGCGGAAGGTTTCTTCTTGTGATTTCTGTCAAAAGAGTTTATGCTATCAAGACCGTGTTCCTGTGGGTAATTGCAAGACTTTGCTGCTGAATGACTAAATTAAGAATTTTGAAAATTTCATCTGGGTTTGGGGTAGAGTGCTCTTTTAGACAGATTAAAAATAACAATTAAAGAAAACAAATCAGCAAAAGCAGAACAAATTGTAAATGAGAAATGTAGCCCAACAGAACTCTAGCAAACAGTGTTATAGGCAAGCCTTCAGCCAGACYGTCTCTGACAAAACACTTTCCCAACAGTTCAGCAACTATGTGCTTTTCTGCCAAGGCACATGAAATAGTTCATTATAAATAAATGCCTTTATCTATTGGCAAAGCTATTGAGAATGTAGGTGGGGTTACGGSACTGTGTCCTACAAGTCAGAAGGGTCCAAGCCCCCATGAGAGGTGAGGCTGAGGTTGTGCGGATGCCTCTTCTTGTTCCTTGGTGAGCCCTCCATTTTCAAACCTACCACCTTGACCTCTCCTGGCCTTTTTCCCTCTGGAAGCCACCTCCAGTTCTGTCTCTCCTGTAACCTAATCTGCTTCTCTGGTTACACGCCTCACACTACATAACAACATTTCATCAACACACATTTCTAATTAATATGTTCGGAATTTGATCCCACCTTAGAGAAAAAGTCCAACTAATTTAAGTGGGAGGAGGATCAATCTTTTTGGTGTGTTCTTTTCCGTTAAGAATGTACTAAGATCTTGTGAAGCATAATCAAATAAAGTGATTTGTCTCTGACAGTCTCTCTGTCTCATGAGCCTTTAAGAGRCTGTTCAGTTCATTAAAAGCACCTTGGAAAATGTTGCTCTTGGAGACAACGAAAGGCGCAAACATGATTAGCTGCAGATGAGCMATTTCTTTTTAAAAATCAGGAAATTTGAATCAAGCTTTGGAAATCTTTTTTGCTCTGTAGCACCAGCAGTTCTTTTTCACTATCCTTGCAAAGGATTATCTGGGCGATGTTGCTTTCACCGTCACACGTTTCAAAGACGCCAAYGGAGTGCACCTGTCCTGGTTTCGGCTGGGATAGAGTTCATTTTCTTCCTATTAACCGGTATAGTGCTGCATTTTGGATTTAGTATGAGAATCATGTTGATAACACACGGATGGTTTAGTTATTGCTAAGTAGTGTTTACACTAGTCAAGGACTTTTCAGCTTCCCATGCTCTGCCGGGTGCAGAAGAAGCTGGGAGGGAGCACAGCCAGGACACTGACCCAACTGGCCAATGGGGTATTCCATAGCATATGACATCACATTCGGTAGATAAACTGGGGGTTGGTGGGGGAGGGGCAATCGCTGCTTGGGGACAGGCTGGGCATCGGTCAGCGGGTGGTGAGCAACTGCATTATGCATCACTCATTTTGTGTATTCTACCATTATTATTATTATTATTACTCTCCCTTCCTTTTCTGTTCTATTAAACTGTCTTTATCTCAATCCACAAATTTTACTTTTTTTTCCGATTCTCTCCCCCATCCCACTGCGGCRGGGGGAGTGAGCGAGCGGCTGTGTGGTGTTTGGCTGCCTGCCGGGTTAAACCACAACAGCACCATAGCCAAGCCAAGCAATACACACCTCCACCGCTCTGTCAAGAGAGTCATGTTCTTTAATGGCATTTTCCTCTCATGCATTGGTGTAATATATTGTGCTGATTTTCCAGAGCTGGAAAACCAGCAGAGAATGGCTGGGAGTGCACAAGAGCGTCTGCTGGAGGAGTGATTGTGTAGAGACTGCATGCTGCCTTCGAGTTGGMATTTTCCTTCAGGGAGGTGCTCAGGAGTGATTTGAATTAATAGAAGCCAAATCAAAAAGTGAATTGGAAAAATACAGGGTTTTTTTTGTTTTATGGTAATACCTACAGGCTCCAATCAACCTTGTGGCCCTTTGTCTTGGGCATTGTACACTTAAACTGGGTCTATGCTGTTAAATTAAAGACGACCAGGGCTGGACCTGCAATCTTCCATAGTGATCAACTGTTAGCACCCTCCCTGAAACAGTTTTGCTCCATGTCATTTTTCTCTTTCCCAGACAATGCTCACAAATGGTTCAAGTAATATCACAGGTCAGAGACCGTTCCCAGTAGGCAGCATGGGTGAGGCCACGGTTTTTTTCACATGGAAGAAAGTTTAGCCATATGGCCATGAGATGAATCACACCACTTGCCTTCAGGGCCAAGGAACAGGTCCTGGCCTGTTTGTCATACTTATGTTGATGTATCCTTTTGTAATAAGAGAAAGGGCTTGCCTTTTAATACTTGTAATCTCAACAGAAAAGAAAATCAAAAGAGAAAAATAAAAGAAATATTATTTTCCAGATGGTACACAGAGATTAAAGACATGTTTACTTAGTGCAGCGGAGCATTGTACAGACATCCCCAAGCTACTGCCGACCTGTGGTTGATACATGTTCACCACAATAATGGATAGAATATCTTTGTTGGCCCATCAAACTTTAGAAGTTGGCTCAAATTCCATATAACCTAAAGACCACTGAGAAAACAGTAAATAAGAGTAGCAAAAAAACAGTTGACAAGAGACATAAAAGGAGGGGGCTTTACTATAATCCTTGTATTAAATCTGGAGTGTGACTATATTAGGTTTGGTTCCATGCAAAACCTCTACTTCTACTGAGTAGTTGCCAGTGTCATTTTCTGATGGCATCTCCCTGCCTCAGAGCTACAAGTCCCTTCAGTTTTTGACAGAAGGATCATCAGACTGTAGAAGTGCCTGCAAGATTCATTCATCACCTTCAGTTTTTATCTCCTTGAATTATGAGTTTCTTCACCCTTTTAGAGATTTGAATCGGTTTGAATCTTGATAGAACTGGAACATGAATTCTTCAATATGAGAGAGGACATCTCCTCTTAGGCTTTCTGAAGATTACACATTTATACTCATCATGTTCCAGTCCACCCCTTCTACAGAAGGACACCTCCAGTCAAAGTCTATCGAGGCATCCCAATTCAGCTTCCCTTTTCCGTGGCTGGATGAATTGGCTTCCACCTTTCCAGGAGACACACAATGAAAATACGCCTTTGGCTTCATATGCTCAGGAAGCAAATCTCATCATCTACAGGACCAGTTTGCAGGGCTCACGTGTTTTAGTCTTTATCAATTAGTTAGAAACTTAGACCATGAATTGGAAAGTAACAGGAGTACCTGAGCTCCCCAATGAAACCCTCCAACCTTGTTTTTTGCAGGGTACAACAGACCTATTTAGAGCTGGGTGCAACTTCTTATTAATGTGATGATAATTTCAGCAAAGCTCATAGCTGTTCATACATTGGTCCTAGCCATCTTCATTAATTATTATTAATAATAATTGTTAATATTATAATGTTATGAGTGGAGAACTGAGACACAGAAAAGCTGCAGTGACTTTGTCGAAGTTGGAGAGGAAGCCTAGGCTGGACCAGGAGGCCTGGGTGGAATGCATAAATTAAAGTCCATTGTGGTAACTACTGGACCATCTTTCCCCTAAAGGGGTTTATGACCTGGTCCTATGGTAGTTTTAATACAAACAGTATTTCCTTGATTTTGGCCCCTTTGCCTTGACCACTGGTAGTTTTTCCTAAAAACCTTCTGGCTGAAGACTTGTTCTATATCTCGATTGTCCACCCAGCGGAATACTTGTGACTAAATTTATCTGCCTTTTAAGTTGTTTTTAAATTGCCTTTAGCATGTGATATTTCCTTATCTTGGACAAGAGAAAGGAAAAAGGAAGGAGTCTATTTCTGCCATCTCTTTCCTCCTGCAAGAAATCCCCCCCCCCCCCTTCCCTTCTCCCTGCCTTCCAAAGCTTTTGTTAATTTAAAATTAGCCCTTTGAGATGTTCTTGGGAAAATCAGGCTCCGCACAGTGAGCAAGTCCCTGTGGAGAGGGCTGTTGCAGTAAACACGGGGCAGAATCTCAGTGAGTCACCTGGTTGGCCTTCCCCCACTGCGTGAGGGAGAGGAGCGTAGGAAGCCCGTAAAGAAACATGCCACCACCACCAGGGAATCCATGTGGGATACTTCAGCAAAATCGTTTCACATCCCATCCGGGCCTCTTACCAGCTATTCACTGCAAGCATCGGTCCAGGTAGTAATTAGCGGGCACTAGATGCCTGGCTCTGATCTCATTGCCATTGTTTGACCAAAGGAAGGATTCAAAACAAGGCTTGGGGCCAAAAATAACTTCTGAAATGCTTTTTTAATATTCAGGTTCTCTTGCCCCCATGCTTTTTTCTTTTTTTTTTTTCTTTTAAATTTCCCTTACAGCTGATTTTTAGTGACACCCACTGGCCAAGGCTCAATTGTAATAAATCCTTGGTAGCCCTGGTTGGCTTGTAGAGCAGGTATTGGCTTGCAGTGCATCAGAACAGTCTGATATATCTATCTGCACACACATGCTGTTCAGGCCAGCCACCCAGAAATGCCTGGAAGCACTGTTGATTCCAGAAATGTCTCTGTCTCAGCCTGTCCCAGTAAAGACATTGCAAGAGGGATGCAACATTCTTTGTCAGCCTTTTAACAAAAAAAAGAAAGTACGTAGGAAGTTTTATTCAAACCACCTGTCATGTTTTTTCACAGAAGCTGTGTGAAACAGGAAGAAAAAAAATAAGGAAAATAACCTTTCTTGGCATCTTTATTATCTGTTTTGTTGATGTACAGTGGGACACATGGATGGAGGGTTTGTTTTGCAGGAGGAGGAGGATGAGAAATGACAGCAGCCTGTTTCAGGGCCTTTGCTAGGTGGAAGGTTTATAGGAGCTTCTGACATCTCTTTGACGACAGAGGGAAAAGACTATGCACGCATGAACAAGGAGGACAAATATATTTAAGTCTCATTCTGGAGGTGAAGCAACCACAGTAGCACAGATCTCAGCACAGGGTAATTATTCTGCCCAGGGATGTTTTGGTCTGGTATATCAGACACGAACRCTACTGCGCTGGCATTCACTGCCCACAGCAAACAAGGGGTGGGAACAGGACGTGGCTTTTATAGGCTGCAATAAATGCGTGGACTGTTTCTGAGCAAGTGCCCCTTACTCTGACACTTGAAGTTTACAGCTCATGGTGGAAATAGATACATGTTTTCTGCTCTCCCCTTACCCCACCAAACAGAAAACTTTTCTTCAGCTAAGGTTGGATATTTTCTTGATATTTTAGAATTGTGTGTTTTTATGGCCTGGACACAGTTATCATGAAGTAAAAGAAACACAAAATCAATGGTAGGTCTGATATTTCAACCAGAATAGGGCGATGGCACAGAACCAGGACATTTCATACATTTTCATCTTACGTTTTCATAGACATCTTTTACATTTACATTTTCAAAGCACCCGTAAGTTCATTTTCAAAAAAATACCCCAAAACAAAAAAAGGCAGATGTCACCTGTCAGAACTATAATGATAAACAGTCTTTTCAAAACAAAGATTTTATCAAAATTAATAAATAACAGTGCTYGGAAGTGGAACATATGTACACCACCAGGATAATGTTTTCTGATTTTTTAAAATTCCTTCATTTCTAAAGAATTTTTCATTAAAAAATAAATTTTGCATCTTTAACATTTCAGAACATCAATCAAATATGAAGAAGAGAAATGAATGGAACATCATGCCTGAAATGAAAAAATAATGAAGAAATAAAGGACAGTGAATAGTTGCTATGAAGTAACCAAACAAGTGAATGAACATGAAGAAGAAAACCAAAAGGCTTCATAGGCTGCGATCTTGCAGTGATGAGGATATATTAATGTATCACTCTTGCTTGGTTTTGAGTGATCTTTATAGACTTCTATATTTATGTGAATAACAAAGGACTCAAATTCAGGCAGAGTAAAGAAATGCAGAACTCAACTGACTATGGCTGATTTACACCAYATTTCCATTGTGATGACTAACAGAACATGAACTTTTATCCAAAAGAAAAATTTAACTTTACCCTAAAATAATTCTCCTTCTCCTTCCCATATCTGGTGAAAAGAGGACAAGTAATATCTTGGTGTTTCTTTTCCCTCRAAAGATTTTACATGGAAGAGCAGTTTGCAGTTATTATTCTGATGATCTTGACATTGTGCATGGTAAATGTTAAGACTGTTTAGGCTTTTTAAAGGGACATTTTCTCAGCTTTCTAAAGATATGATTTCCTGAGCACTGAAATTTAGTGTCACTAGTTATTGCTGCCCAGAACTGTACAGCCCTGTATAAGGCAACAGGGAATTCCCTTCATTTTTTATTTGGAAGCAAACAAACAAGCAAGCAAACAAACAAACAAACAAAAAACTTTTCCCCCCTTTCACATTTTGCTCAGGGTACAGTTCCCATAACCTTTTCCTTTCAGGATGCCAAGGCCCAAGACAGACAAGTAGCTAATACTTTTTCCTTAAAGTCTCTTAGAAGCTGTATTCTGGTCTCTCTAAGAGTCATGGCCCTGTATTGGGTAATTTCATGGGATGGACATTGTGCTTTTGACATTCAAGGCAAAACACAGGTTGCTGTTGTTATCTACATAGGAAAGATGAAGCTGCGAGCCATGACTGGATTCCCAATGGCATCACCAAACATTGGCGAAAGTTCTTGGAGGCTTTTAAAGTTGCTGTTCATAGCTGGTCTCTGGCCCTAGCTGGTCGATCTCAATGTGAGGGTCTTCCTCAGGTCACTCTCTTGCCTTTGGTCATGCCTGGGTCTTGACAGCAATGTAAACAGTCCTGTTGAGCTCTCTGACACCTTCTTGCTCAGTCCTGCCTCACTGGTTTGTATCTCTTGGAAATCTTTCCAGGCTATGGGAGCAGTGAWTGTGTAATAAATAGTTCAATGAACTGTAAGCCACCCACTGAGATTACCTTCAGTATGCTCTGAAATGTATTCAGGACTTGTCTTTAACAACTTAATTTCAGTGTTTTTCTAATGAAAATAAAGAGTTTAACCATCTTTTAGAGGATAACACCTTGTCCAGCAATGTCCAGCACAGACTTCATTTTGAAGTTAAGTAAACACAGGTGCGTGCTGGAAGGTGGTTGCAACAATACATCGTCTTGGTCTCCTTCCAAAAACACTCAGGCAAGAGGAACTCAACATTTTAGAGAGACCCTAGATATACCATCCCCATGCATGCCTCTGATGTTATGTATAACATGCTATGAGCACACTGTCTTTRTTAAAATGAACAAGCAGGTGACACCTCCATTCTCTGCCTGTCATGATTCCTCGGGAAGCTTTGCTATACATGAAGGAAGGGGTGGAGAGAAAAAAAAAGAAAAAAAGTCCAGGGCATTCCTAGGAGCATCTTGAGGACTGTCAGGAAAAATCAGATGGGACACAAAATCAACCCCTTTAGCTACAAACAATAGTTACTGCTTTCTTTTTGGAAAGTCATTACAGATGTTCAACCAAATTGAAGAAACCTCAGCAATAGCTTGTGGAATGAAATCATGTATTCCATTAGTGAAGCTTGTTTGCTTTTTTTTGAGCCCCAGAGATCATTTTAAAATGCTCTAAATTGTTTACCTTGACTTAAGACAAGATTAATTAAGTTGTCCTTGGCTACAACTGGGCATGTCCAGAAACTATGGGATGAGCATGAGATAARAGCTCATGGTGGGTAAGTAGGCTAACTTTTCATATAACTCATAAATCCTGAGGCAGATCCCTCCAGATTGTAACATTGACTTGAAAATTATTAAAGGAAAAGGGAATCTTTTGTTCTCTTGATGCTTTTAAGCTTTTCTTTGCAAAYGCATTTCTGACAAGATGATAAAAACTGATATTGTCACATAAACTCCGGAGAAGGAGTTAGCAAGTTCAATAGCTGCAAGGATATGTGGATTTTAAAGCTAAAAGAGACTGTTTTAATCATGTGGCTTGAATGCTTCCTAACACAGGCCAGCATATCTAAGTCAGTAATTCCTGCGGTGAGTTTAATAACATCTGGCTGAGATAGCCCAAGTGTTTCTTAACTGGGTTTCATAAGAGGCCTCTTCATCTCAACCTTCGTGTCTTATCAGTTTATGTTATTATATGAAATATTCCTGTTTTATCAATATAATAATGGAAGGAATTTTCAGGGACGTCTCAGAGAGCAAACCCCCTGAATTTCAGCAAACAGGCAGATTGATSTCAGACTTGAGCAACATGAAGAGCTTTAATGTATGTTTATCAAAGGGTGTCTCCACAATCTTAAAGATGAGGARGTGGATAATGAGGAAGATCTCCTCTCAAGCCTTTCAAACTTGCCCAGGGTGCTCATTTTCCATCCCTTGGAAAACCTAATGCACGGTGAGAATATCAGCCTGGCTTGCAAAGCAGGAACAGWTCGTTCAGAGCTGTTCAACACATTGCTCCCTCTGTTTGGTTCGTGTTATCAGTACACTGGCTTTGGTTTCAAGATGCTCAAAATTAATCACTTTGCAGGCAAACGGGCTGGCTGTAGAGGTTTGCAGTGTTTTCTTCAGAGGGTGGGTTTACTTTGGAGGCCAAGTAAAGAGTTGCCAAGCAGCTGCCAGAGCTGATGGATAGAAGGCATTTGCAGGAATGTCCAGAAATGCTTCATTGTTCTTTAGTTGTTTAAACAAACGGATACAGGATGAACTCCAGGTTGTGCTGGGTGTGGTCATCGGCCAAAAGGGGGGAGTTTGCAAATGTATGTGATTTTTTTTAAAGTAATTTTGTTATTTCCTGTGTTTCTGCATTACTGATTGTTGGAGAATCCCAAGAATATAACAACTTTACTTTGTTGTTGTTGTTGTTGTTGAAAGAAATGATTCAAATTCAGAAATTAGTTTGAGAAAGGATTTGTGTGAAATTGAGACCTAGTGGGCATAAATCACTTCACTCTGTTATTGTGATTGCTGAAAGTGCTGCTGATACCACAAAAAAAAAAGACTATTTCTATCACAAAACAGTAACTATGCATGTAGTGGTGTCTTTTATATTTGAAGATTTAATGGGCCAACACGTAAGCACTTGTGAGCACTTCATATAGATACCAGCGTTTTCCATTCACAGCCTATGGGTTGAATAAGTTTCATACCAGACTTGTTTCTGGAACAAATGCCCCTTCCAGTAGGTTCACTGAATTAGAAAAGAAGCAGAAGGAAAAGTTGTAAACCTGGAGTTTCTCACATACATAAGCTGCATGTGAAACACAAGCAGTTTATCCCTCCATTGTGCCCTGAGAATTAATTATTTCACAAATATTCATTTACAGAATAAAGAAAAATAATGATGACCAAGGATCATCGGAGTGCCAGGTGTTTAAACATTACAGATATTACAAAAAATGTTGTCAGCTCAGAAATTAGACTTAAATCTGTTTAGAAACCAGCTAGCTGGCTGTGCTGTTGAAACAAATGCTGCTGCACATCTGGAAAACCACACAGTGTTCAAGTGCCTAAAAATGGCAATTGGGTTATGTTTTAGCTCTAAATAAGTGACAAAACATTCCATTACCCCCTGAGGCAGCACCAGGCCTTTAGGCAGATTAATTAAATGTTGGCAGTGGTACTGGCACATTAAGGGATAACTTGCCTATAGAGTATTTGTTACTAATAGTAATATCTGGTACCAGTTATTACAATTTTAGCTAGGCCAAGCATTACCTAAATAGGACAGTGAGGTCCTATGTAAGATGACTCATTCCCTGCTATCTTAAATGGTATTTGCAAACTTTCTCATGTGGTTCTGGTGTTGTTGAAAAGGAATGCAATGGCTCCACAACCTGCAGTAGGAAATATTATTCTTCATTCTGACCTTTTGAGGTTTTGTTTTTTGGGAGTTTATTTTTTTGGTCTGGCTTATTCTGTGGAAAAAAAAAAAAAGAGATTAAAAAATCAGAGAAGGAAACAGTGAGTATGAAAAATGAGGTTCTCTGAAATATTTGCCGTGTTAGAGACAAGAGTCCCTTCTCCACCTCACATTTTGTACTTCTGGGCCAGCTTGTTTTCTTGCATTGTCTTGTTCTGAAAATGTTTCAGTCACATTAAGCAGCCACAGAAAAATCACCCAAATAAGGCAGAATCAAGTCTTGCCATGGGGAAAATGCTTCTTTGAGTGTCTTGCTTTTCTGTCTTTTTTGTAGAACAATGTGTATCCCTCAGTAGCCTGCATAATACAGGGGAGGAGAATTTGTACTCCTTGAAGTCTGGGTTGGAAATTTCTATCTTCTATCAGTATTAGAATGTGCTGCCAATGTTTCAAGTATTTCATACCGCTGTGTCACCTGGATCACCATTTTCTTGATGGAAACACACTCTTCCACCTCTGTGGCTAAGAACCTCAAATTTCCTGGATCCTTATGAAATTTGATTGTAGCAGAGACACTGCTGTGGGGAGGGAGGAATTCATGCCACCTAATTTTAAGCATCAAAGTTTGCCACATAAGTCAGCAGTTTAGGCTCCATGTACTTCTCCCTATTCAAAGGAGAGGGATGAGTGTTTGGTGGCAGCCTCTGGAGGAGCCTCTCTTTACATCGACATCCTAGGAGACAAATCACAAAACTATTATCCTCTTCCCGTAATAATCAGTCCTGAGGGACTACGGTATAGGGATTTGCAGCTCCGCAAATGCAAATCCTGAGGAACAGATTTAGTCTTTGCAAAGATAACTTCCCAGAGAAGACCATATATCCTGCTGGCATTGGACTGGACCCAGTCTCACTGAATCAAGCATTTGATAGATCAGGGAACTGTAGCTCAAAGATGCCTTTGAACAGGTTGTCTCCTATATTACAGGAGCAGAGGGAATCAGTACAGTCTTATGAAGGATTTCTCACCTGAGTCAAGGATGTTGCTTCTTACAAGGGTCGAGTAACGAAACGCCAGACCTCTCTGTGTCTGGAGTAAATTCTCGTGTTTGATACACAAGAGCTGGTTATTCAGGCTGTGGTGCTGTGACTAGATTGCGTGCACTGTGAAACCTGGATATTTGGTTGTATAGAGTGAAAGAAGTTTTAGTGAGCAACAACATTCCTTCCTCTGGCCTGTGCTTAATGCAGCTGGTCCTGTGCCTGTGATGATGTCCTAAGAGCCCCAATACTTCCCCTTCTTTCTACTTCCTCTGGCAAAAATATTTTGTTTCTCAAGTAACTCATCTGTCTTTAGTTATCCAGTAGGAGTGGCTTCCTTTGAGATTTATCCCCCTCCACATCTGCCTCAGTGACCATTGCAGTCCCACCTGGCGAGGAGACTTGTCTAGCTTTCGGCGAAGCCAGCAGGATCCATTTCGTGGCCAGCGTTGATTAGCCTCTGAAACCAAAAGACAAACATCAATAAAAATGCTAAGCTACCACCCCATTAGCAACACAGAGTGAAGCATCGGGAAAGTATTTATTTTACATTAAGGATAAAACTGTCAGAGAAGCTAGAATCATTAAATCTGACAGGACATTAACAGCTAGAAATGATTTGGAGGAGGTTGTCAGGGAAATCCCAAGACTGAAATATAAATTATGTTGAAACAGTGCCTATTCAGTGATAAGTTAATACTTAGAAATACAACATCTGTGCAGTTTCCTCAGACTGATAAGTCCTGAAGCAATTCCATATGAAATTACAGCTTCTTCTACCAAGCCGTCTTTCATCTGATGTCCATCCCACTCTTGGAATAGTTTTTAATAAATGCACAGAAAAGAACTGGAACAACATCAGAAGGTGATTCATAGGCAAAACCCACGTGCAGTGGGTACACAAGCTGGTTTGTTGAGCAAAGCCGCTGCCCTTGGCTCTCTGGTTGCAGACCAGGGCCTGGAGATAGGTGGGTCAACAGGGGACGAAAGCTTGGAAAAAAATAAAAATGTTATTCCCCTGCCTCATCACTTTTGATTGTCTTCATCCTTCAATCCTTCATGAATTTTCTGCATGAAATCAATAAGGAATTAATGAACAATGTCTTTGTTAATGACAGGGCATAGGATTTCACAGCAGGCCAGTATGGGTAGCATAGTCAGATGTTACATGGTATTAATCACTTCCACTCTTGGATCTGTCATGTACCAAGGTGACAGGTTGCGTAGTCTGACCTGGTTTGGGAAATTGCAGGAACTCCCCAGCTGTTTTCTCACTTGTGACTGTCAACAAACTACTGGAAAGCATTGTCAAAATCTCCGTGGCTCGTTTACCCCTTAGGGGGATCTTCACAGAATCACAAACTGTAGAGATAGGAAAGGACTATTAAATGGTCCAATTCCTTGCCAGTAGAGGTTTTCTCTCCAGTGCATACTTGTTGGTTTTGAAAAAGCTCATGTTCAATATTTCAAGAAATTAAGTGCTCAACACTTCCCCGGGGGAGCTATTATATAATAGGTCTGGCTGGGAAGGTTTCCTCTCCACCTTGATAATTTATCCTAGAWTTTCTCTTCCTAAGGGTATATATACATATATAGCCTTATATACATGGATATATRTTTATATACATGTGTTTATATGCATTTTGCTAGTTCTGTTGCTGTGTTTGTTGTTTTTTTTTTTTTAAGTGCGGGTCTATGTTTCAGTGGCACTATTAATAGAAAATGCCCAAGATGGATAAATGAAATACTGTTTTCCAGTTTCTAAGATTTAATAGTAGAAAGCTGCCAGCAAATTACAAATAAATTCTATAAAATTATGGTGATAGCAGAAAAGGAGGTCTAAARCACCCTGAATGCTAATGACAGTTTATTTTTCATATATATAATGCAGTTAGCAATTGGCTTCATATTCCTCACAGATTTCACTTCAATATAAATGTCAGGAATTGTGTCATGGCTGGGAATCTTAGATTAATGTACTTTCCTGTGTGACGATTTGCATGAAATACCAAAGGGGTAAAGATGCAATGAGACTTAAATTTAAAGCTAAAATGTACTTGTTCTATGAGCAGTGGAATAAATGAAGACTGGTTTGTACTGGTCATGTTTGTGTCTATTTCCCCTCTCTCATTTATTTTSCCCAATGAGTAGGTTTTGTGATGCATAGAAATGTAGTTAAAGTTCACTAAGAGGACTTTTCTACTCAGCTGCCCATTTTAATATGTGTTTTAGAAGTTTACCATCTCTGAGTTTTCTACCCTTCTTTTAAATTTGRTTGAAATCAGCCAAGGTCTGCYTACATGAACAAAAACATATGCACAGAAATTTATATACACTCTAATATGGTAAGAGAAATGTCGTGTTCAAGCTTGTACATCTTCCAACACCCTCTATCCACTCAATGTGTTCCTCATACCTTGTCTTTTCAGCAAAAGACATGCCCATAAGGACTACTGCTGCTCCTGTTGACTTACTTAAGTGTCACCTTTATCCAYGTATATGCTGGTGCCCTTCAGTTTGGCACAGCTGGATGTGTACCCCATAAGCTACACCTACACCATGAAGGTGCAGAAGGCCAGGAGAGGTACTCAATGACCTGCTCACAGTTGTCCACACTGTGTAATWTGCCAGCACAATCCCTAATTGTTTTTTTGGTCTGGGATGAGCAGCACTTTCCCAGAAAGGGCCTGGATATGCTTCGGGTGGGTAACACAGACCACAGGTTCACAATGGGTTGTACGGATAAGGCTACCTGGGGAGCAGAAGGGCGATGAAGGATTTAGCTGGATGGCTTAAGAGTTTGGCCATATCTTGTCCTGAGAATGGTCTCTAACCTCTCTGTTATTCACTAGCGTGGATGTGGCTAATGAAGACTTGCAGGATACTGTGATCCAGATAAATCCATGGGCTGAGTCTATGTTTGCAGGTTAGAGGGGGGCATACTGAGRAAAGTTTAAAATAATGTGAATGATTCAAATAAGTTCCTGATTGTGGTTTTTAACACATCGTTAAGCGATATGATACTCCAAAGCCCTGCATAGCCTACAGCTTGGATAAACAATTGACTCTTATGATTCCCTTATTAATATTCATTAATTTCTCCAGCTTGCTTCTAGCAAGTCACCACAGCGCCATGGCTACACTAATAACCAGGTCTGGGAAGGCCTAAATTCGGTTTCTGGCTCTGCCATATTCCTTCCATCAGACTCTGACTATCCAGCTTTAGCTCTCTTGATTCTTTGTCAGCGCAAATGTTTTGGATGCTTTTCCCTAGCTGTCTCACCTTTATCAAGAATGAATCTCACTGTGTTATTTTGCTGTCTCTTTTCTTGTACCTGTTTAGAGTAGGTCCTTCTTGAATTTACTTTTTTTGTGTTGGTAGCCTTTCCCAGATTAGTCTCCCCTATATCYACAACTGCATTTAAAGGCTCCCGTTTGCTATTGCCTCTCTGACTTTCCGGACTGAAGTTTTTGCTCAGCAAATATATTGACAGTTCTGGCCAACAGGGGAGAAAACTTTTTTTGTCTTTATTTGTATCATGTTTTTGGTACAGGAACTAACCCACTCCCTTATTCTGGGTCTGATTCATCCAGTGATTTCAAAGAAAATAACAGCACATCATTTGAAAGGAATGATGGCAATTTCTGCCTGGTGTGCTTTAGAAATTTTGCAGTACCTTTCCTTTACTTTTGATGAAAACTCTAAAAGTTCTGTGGGGGGAAAGATTGGCAGGTTGTTTTTGTTTTTAAGCTGAGATAGCAGTGTGTGGGTGGAAGAAGGTTTTATTTGATTCAGTGCTGGGAGATGGGGGGACTTAATCCTGTCTCCAATATCCTGCTTCTCTGCTCAGCGGAAAACACTCGCTCCAAGCGAACAGCTAAAAGTCTCTGAGAGCAGCAAAGTGCTTGACAGTCTTGGTTAGCATCCAAGGACAATGCCCAGAGCGTATCTAAAAATTTTATTCTACATCTGAAAGCCAAGGAGCAAAAAGGTCTGAAAGCTGTAGCTGCAGAAGTAAGCTTTGCATTTCCATTATTAAGCTATCTAAACCACATGTAAATGGGGATGTTTTAACCAGGCGAGCATTAACGGGTCATCACCTTCCACTTCATCCTGCCCGGTATGCCTAGACCGTGCAAGTCCCAAATCCGGCATCTGGCTCAAACTAGCCAGGGGGAATTCGCTCCTGCGTCCCCCTGTCTCATTCATATTAGACACATGGGAGTAAATTGAATTATTCATCTCAATAAGCAGTACAAAGTTAGGCCTGATACAGGCCACCTAATTTTCTTAGTTTGGGACCAGAAAAGACATTGGTGATAATTTAGTTCAACTGTCTAAAAAACCAGAGAGAGAAATACATCTTATAATCTGCCAGCAAAGAGGGGTTTGGCTGGACACAGTGACCCCYTAATATAACCAGGAGTATGGGCAGCAGAAGGAAAAAAGGAAGAAAGTGCTTCCTGGTAAGCGTATTAACCAAGGAAAGATATTTTTTTTCCCAAGCATAATTTTATTTCATATAAAGTGTRATCCAAACTGCATAAGGACATTGTCAGGCTCTTCACGTGATACCAAAGGATGCAGCCTAGATTAGCCTGAGAAACCAGGCTGGCTGCTTAAGCTCAGTGCTGGAATACTTGATAACCATAGGACTTCTAGAAATTATAGACAGTTTGAATGGATATGTGAGCAGACAGGATGAACTTTAACAGAAATACAATTTAATATGAGTCAAAGCTCACCTTTATAAACTTCTAAAATCTTGCAAATTTAGGAGACTCCTCTCTGGAGTGTTTCTATGTCTGTTTTAAATTGGTTATCTTGGCTTCAAAGCAGAGAGTATATAGAACTTGGCTAAAAGCAATGTCTGAGAAAGGCTTTGGCTGTTCTTTGCAATTACTTTGAGGGAAGATGAAGGAGAGAAAGAGAAGGATTGTTTAAGGCAAAGCACGGCACAGGAATAGTGGGGATTGTCTGAAAAGTAATATGTATGTATTTTGGAATTAGACGTTCCTAGCCATGCTTCCACTGAAGTTCAGGAACAGCATTGTAATGGGAGAAACAGAGGAAGGAGAGAAAGAGCTAACTGYTTGTAAGATGGAGCTTTATGTATTTACTGAAGCAAGAATATGGTATGGATTCTTTTTAACAGTGGTGAATTGAATTTAGTGATGGAAGAGGCCATGCAGCTCACTTCACTTCCAAGAAACAGATGCTGACAAAACCACGTCCTCTTTGCACATGGGCTAGCTAAGATATTGTGAACAGTGTTCACATCCAAGCAGAGGAAGTAAATGGAATGAAAATGTAACTCCCTGTTTTTCTCTAATATTTGTGCTCCAGGGTTGAGATGACTTAGGAGATTAGGAGCAGGATATGGAAGATTTCAGCAGAGGACAGCTATTGAAATCAGGCTGTAGTTCTCAGCAAAGGAAGAGGCTGTTTTAYGTTCAATAAAATTATGTGGTTATTTCAGTCTAATTTATGGGAATGCATACCTAGGACTATTCCTTCATGGCCCAATTTATTGCATTCAGCAATATCAGAGCCCTTTTTTCAATMAGCTCATGAATTTGAAATAGTGGAGTCAAAACTGGAAGCAGGTTGTCATTTATCCCATTGGAAAATCACGCTACTCATCTCTATACTAGAGACTACTGGCCAGTGCCAAGGATGGTGGCTTTTAAGTCCAATTTAATACAGCCAATACAGCTAAATACATTTAACACAGCTAATTCCTCTTAGGATCTTTGTGTGGTGTGCCTGAGGGATATCAAGCTGCATTAGACTTCATTTACTTTCAAGGCCAGAAAAGACTCCAAGATTGTTTATTCCTATCTCYTGTGCTGTACAAACCCTTTGCTGTCATCTTGGGAATTTTTCTAGTGCCTGCTGATTATGTTTCTACTGTTTACTTGTAGGCTACTACTAGTATACTRCTAGGATACTACTACTGACATATTAATCCAGAATTTAAGAAAAGTCAAAAATAGAGAAATTTTGTCTGCATTTTACAGTGTGGAGAGACTCTGGCGTTTGTTGCTTTTGACACTGAACACAAAAAGAAGATAAAGAATCTGGAAATAATATCTCATGCCCATCCCACCCCATCTCTACCCACCTCCCTCTAATGCTCCACACTGACTATCGTAGTTAGTAAACCTAAAAGTGATGAWTCAGCCATGCATCAAGCCACTTGATCTTACTACCTGATATTCTTGTTACATAAAGTAAATGAAAAAATGCAGAAGCCCTGTGGCCAAGCCAACTAACGGAAATGGAAAAACACGGCAGCCTACTAGGAAAGATGAGAGATTATTACAGTGCAGTATAGCATAGCTTCTTCCCTAGAGTAGTCAGGAGCAAGCCTTTGGGGCAGGAACCATATAATCTACCCTCAACTGCAGAAGTAACAAGAATCCTCCAAATCAAATGTCTGCCCTGAAGATGTTCATCCGTCATTTCTTTTGCTGCTGATACCATCTTGGTCTTTTCACTGTGGCACAAATGCTAGAATGGGGAATATTTCATGTCATCCTGATGCCTGCCCAAGTGAACTAAAAGTAGTCCTGCTGAAAGTCCACAGAGGAGTTCCAGCTACAGRTCACACCACCTCGTCTCCTGTAACAGTACCTTGTGGATCCAGATGACCGAAATTGCCCATGTTTGAATGGGTCCAGGGCACAGGGTATATCTCCATCAGACAACCATTTACATAATTAAGCTGCTACCATCATCACTAGCATGGTGTGGCTGGCTCCCCAGACTTTCCGCTGGGAGAGGTAGGCTAACAACTCTTCAGAAACACCAGCGAAGGATTTCAACCCACCAAACTTCTTGGCTGAAACAGTAAAGCTGAGAACCTCGTTGTTGCAGGCCCTATCCATAGTTGTGAGAATGGGATGCTGTAGTTCATTGGTTTCTCACCTGTGTTGAAACAACCTGTTGTTGTTTCTCACCTGTATCTTGGTCTTAGTTTCCCCACTGAATGTATAGAGAAGTTGAGCCTACGTGATTCTGGTTCATGGATTATTCTCTTGAACAGCACATGCTGTTCAAGTGCTGTAGACACTTCTATAGGAACTTCATTTTAGTGTGGCTCTATAGTCTCAAAGTCGCTTTTGAATATGAAGGAGAATGCAGAAAAGTATGGAGCAGAAAGTTAAAAATATAGTTCCTGTCATCAYGTGGGGTCATGCTCAGCTGAACACTGACTACTACTGATGTATATAGTACAGCCCCAATACTACATGTTTCCCAGCAGCACTGAATGAAAATAATAGAAAATAACAATAGATTATCTAACATGTTTTTCTTTTCATGTTGACAATTAGTCTATTAAAAGGTGATCTGTATGATTATTAGCTTGCGTCAGTGTATGCCATCTGTCCCTTGGCACTGATAACTCAACCAAGATCTATATCTGCATCATCTACCTTCATGTCTTTTTATTTTTAAATTACATTAAGTGATTTTCTTTTTAAGAACAATTTTCAGGCTTTAATTCTCTATACTGAATARATGTATTTATAAATCCTAGAAAACAGCATTTGAATTCTTACCCATTTAAGCACGTCTGTCTTGTGCATTTGTTACTTAGCATGCTCAAAATGTAAACAGTATTTCTGAATGTTTTTACAGAAAAAGTGGGTGTGCAGAGCAGCGAACACTGAGGCCCTCGCTATTGGATCCCCCAGGAAATGCCCTGAGACCTCTGTGGCCCCTATGTCCTTTACATCCCCAGACTTGCTTTTACAAGAAATCCTTGACACAAGACAAGGACTGGTGCACTCTAACATCCCATCTAGATGAGAGTTAGGAATTTGCCTCTGCCTGNCCCTTCTTTTCCTTGGCTACACAAATTCCCAGTGGTTTGTCAAGCCACTTGTATTTTTCTTAAAGCACGAGGCTCAATCAGTCAGTGACCACTGGAAGTCTTCCAAATACCAGTTAAACCCCAGCCTGAAATATGCTATTTTTTCCTTCTTTGAAACCTTCAAAACAATGCAAGAAATCTGCTTTCACTCTATATCCTCAACAAGACCATGTATCAGTGATTAATTTCTGTTTCTCATTTTCTAGGACTTTTTTTTGCCTCTTTTCTCATTTCTATTTCCATGCATTGTCATCATAGAAATTGCTATTGAGACTATTTTGCTGTAAGTTAACTTTTTATGGGTACTTCGTAAGAAGTGCAGCAAAACCAAAGAGTGCTTTTCAATCTCTGTCAGTTGTTATGGCAATAATTTTAAAAAATGGTGTGGCCCCTGACAATCAAAGGTTGTCTTCCTAAGCCCATTTTCTTGTGACCCTACACAAGAGGAGTTCTGCTATGCTAGGAGAGATAAAACAGAGGGTGGGCTTGCCACATAGCAAGGAAGGCCTTAGTATTTTATTTGCATGGTGTGGTGTTGCCCTAAAGAAAGCTTATATGTTRTTTAATCTCTCTGAATATAAGCTTTGCTGTAGACCATGGCCTGCTGYGGTCAGTGGCGGAATAACTAACCACGAATCTGCAATTTGTAGCGTATGGGAGAATTGCACTGGGAAGGAGCRTCTTTGAAGAGTACTTTTAGGCTTGAGTCAAAGGCCCAGGGCCAACATATTCACACCGCARGCAGGGTGAAGCTGACAATCACTTGGAAAAGAACCAGGCCTTGGAGTAAGTTGCTGCATAATAGCCCATTCATTAATGCTCTAGTTTTTAGAGAGAATTGATTACAGCATCAAAAATACATTGCAAGAAGGGTAGCCTTACAACTCCAGCTGCTTTCTGCAACAACAATGCTTTTTCTCTGTTATTCTTTCACAGTACACCACCATAGATAGCTTCATTGTTTTCTTCTCTTGGATCATTTCCATTTATTGTACTGGGAAAATCTGTGCTGGCAAATAATATCACCTAGGGGTCCCAACTTACTATTCTTACATTCTATATATTCTCAGTTTTGAAAGAGTTATTGCTTATTTACATTTGGGTAAACAGGTTCAAAACTGGACCCAGGGTAGTTAGCTTCACGTTTTCAGGTGGTAAAGGAAAAATGCAGCTGGAAACTGTAAGTTCACCAAGTTTATATCTAGCCGATTATTTTATTCTAATTTTAACCTGTGGTAAGAAAAAAAAATAGACTGGATATTTTGAGTTCACTGTGTTTTTGTTCTTATGAATAACTGGCATATTCCTTTGCCAAACGGCACTGTAAATCCATGATGGAAAACGTTATGCAGAACCTCTCATTTCTCTTCAGAATAGATACAGCTCCTTACGGAAGAGAACACTTGATTTAAAACTGATGCAACAGAGAACTTAGGCACTTAGACTTATCATGTTTCTCAAATAATGAAAGATGCTAAGTGTGCAGGAAATAGCAGCATCGTAATCCTAAAATACAGACAGACAATCCACAGAAAGATTTTTTTTCAATACTTAATACTTATATATGACATATTGTGGCTGGAAAAACTGTTGTGAACTACATATTATTCTAAATGTAAAACATCTAGTTGGAGACAGACTGGAATGAATTCAGAGAAACAGTAAAGGCTATGAAAGGGCTAAGATTTATGAAAAAAAAAAGTTTTATAAATAACCTAATCCAACAATGGTTGAGGGGCCTAAGAGCAATCTTAAAGTAATGAGAGGGAATGCAACAGAGAAAAAGGGACTCAGTGCTATTAATGCAGTAGAATAGAACCAGGAGGATGGAACAAAATGGAAGAAAAAAGTAATTTAAATGTAATACAATAAACAATTTTATAATAGTGAGATCTGTCAGGTCCTGGAACAGTTTCCCAAAGGTAGTAAATAACTCTTCACAATTAAGAGATCTAAATTCAGGTTGGATAGAGGAGTAGAAGAATACTGTAGTAAGCAAGCGTACAATCGATTTATAAACATTACAATTAAAAGAGGCTCATAATGGTCTGAAGTGGATGTATTTACTTTCTCAATATTTGCATCCAGGTATTATTTTTGAGAAGTTTCTTGGAACAAGAAGTAAACTGACCCTTTCAATATGACTCTTTCAGTTTCGTGTACAATTGGAAACGTCCGTAACATTTGGCTGTTGAACAAAACCTAATATATACTGATTACACTTTCCTTGGAAGGTCTCCAAACATTCTGCTTCCAAAAAAAAAAAAAAAAAAAGCCCTCCAAAAGAATATGTGAAAAATATTTGGTATTTTTCTTCTACATGTGTATTTTCCAGCTGTTACTTGAAGCTGTGCCTTCTCAAGAAATACAATGGGATGCAGACAGCATACTATGAAGCAGGTTGTCTAGGAATATGGGCTGGGTTTCACCTCAGAGATTAAGACAGTTATATTTAGATGTTTACATCTAGATGTCTACATGGAACTGTGTCCCATCTCCCATTGCAATTTGTGGATGTCCAATCAATATAATCGGAGTCTAGAGAGTAATTCAACTGGTCAAATGTATGCATTTTCTACAACATAAGCTTCAGAAGTCCCTAGGCTCCATTGATTTTACTAATTTATTCAGTTGCCTAAAGATAGTGCCGTTTGGGATGAATCTGCACAGAAATGGTGGCCATTACAGAGTATCTACAGGTTTATGGACTAGCAACTGCTTATCAGATGGGAGAAGGAATCTCAAATGCCCTTGACATAAAAATATGCCACCTTGATGCCTATATTAAGGTAACTGAATTAAATCCCAGAACTCAACTAAATATAAGGGGATCATAGGCACCTAGTTTACATGTAGACACGAACACTGAGATTTCTGATTTTTTGAGCTGAATGCCACCAGAAACCGCTATTAATAAAAAAAATAAAGATAAAATTCATGGTGTTCCTAACAAGTACATAGATTTTGACATAGGTAATATGTTTTTCAACATATAGGTTTTTTCTTTTGGCAGACTTTTTGGGGTGTTCAGTTTAAGATGTGAACATCTCATGATTTCTTAGCTGGTCTTGGAAGAGCGATTATAGGGCTACCAATAACAGAACAATGTATTCCTAGAGGAAAAAAAGAGAATCCATGGAGACATATTTCAATCACAATGCTGCACTGTTAGGTCTTTCCCCAAAATCCTAGCCTGTGTGGTATCTGAGGGGTATATCACATGAAATGAGATTGTAAGAGATCATACCTATCACATCTTTCTATAAGAAAGATGGCAGCAAACCTTTTATCAGGACCTGTTGCGGTAAGATAAGGGGGAACGGTTTTAAAAGAAAAGAGGGTAGATTTAGACTAGGTATAAGGAAGAAATTTTTTACCATGGGGGTGGTGAAACACTGGCACAGGTTGCCCAGAGAGGTGGTAGATGCCCCATCCCTGGAAACATTCAAGGTCAGGCTGGATGGGGCTCTAAGCAACCTGATCTAGTTGAAGATGTCCCTGCTCATTGCAGGGGGGTTGGACTAGATGACGTTTAAAGGTCCCTTCCAACCCAAATTATTCTATTCTCTTCTATTCTATAGAA